>CAEFZX010014491.1:0-55000 GCA_903066825.1 Alfaro cultratus | reverse complement strand
GTGAGGTATAATCAGCAAATCTTTTTCAGTATTTTATTATCCAAAGTCATTTTGTTCAAATTGAATCAGTTTTTAATCTGCATACTGCAAAATTACATCAGTGTGAAAAGATGTTCAACTTGAAGAAGTACTGAAAATAGAAATAGCTACTTATTCATATTGCAGCAGTTTGCTGACGGGTTCAGGATCTTCATGTGGCCCAAAATGTAAATGAGTTCGACTAGAATATTTTACTACTTCAGTAGAGAGTAATTTTGATAGCTCTGCATACTAATGTGGACGACCACACCAAAAAACAAATTAAATTTGACTAAAACCTCTGACTAAAACACTTCCCAGTTCTCAGTAATCTGAATCGACAGTCAGCGTTTTTCCTCAGGTTGAATTTAAAGTGATTCTGTGGGTTTTTCTCTCCGCTGGTCTCACATGAGCCTGAACCTCAGGACCGGTCTGTTGAGACAGATGGAGTCTCCTAAACGCTGGAGCGGCTCCAGGTCAGTGTGAAACGCTGACGGAGTCAGAACCACGCAGAGATGAAAGATCCTGAGCGAGGCGACGGCGCAGGAACAACAACTGCTGCGGAGCTGCAGAGGAGCTGAAGGCCGGGCGGCTAAAGCGTCTGGTATTTCAGAAATGCAGCTCGCATTCAGAGCAACTCACAGCAACTGTTAGCATGGATGCTTTACCAAACCCAAGAAGAAGAGAGTTTCTACTGCTTTTATTTGGCTATCTGCCTTTTTGTCCTGGATTCTCTCAACAAATTGCACTAAATAAGGTAAATTCAGCAAATGCAAGTGATTTGCACTTGATTTTAACTGAAGGAATCATGTCAGAATAGTTTAACGCTGTATTATGGAAATTATAGATGTCAAATAAAAAGAGGAGTAAGTTTATGTAATTTTTTTTGATGAATCTCAGAAATTTCTGATCTCCAAAAGTTTGAACATTTTCAAGAAACTTTGAGATTAATTGCACATTTTCCTCTAGAAAAATGAAGGAAATTTCAGAGCGGCGTGTCGATGTTCGGGGCGGCGCTCGCTCATCCGTTTTTAAAACGAATAAAAACGGCTCATCATAATTTGACACGAAAAATAAAATCCATATTTGATCTGTTATCACAAATTCATATTTTACTAGATTTTTTGTTTCATTTTAAGCTTAAGTTGGGGTCAAAGTTCAGCTAAATGTTCATGACAGATCTCTTATAAAACTCTCTAATTAATTATCCAGAATAAACTTTTTTTTTTCTTGTCTAGCGCCTCCCAGAGGTCAGCGCTCCTTGACCTTTGACTTTGTGACTCCAAACTATCCAAACTCAGAAAGATGTAAGTAAACAGTTTATGTGGAGCTTGGCAGGTTCTTCTATAATTAATTACATAATTATAGATTTATTATTATTATTAAATTAATGAATAGTATTTAATTAATGCCATAATAAGTTGTTGAATTAATTAGATTTTAATTGAATAAAAAACTGTTGATTGTGATTCATTTGGATAAAATATCCAAAGACTTGGATACTTTTTACAGACACTGTATATAATTTTAGATATTTTTTCAGGTCAAACTAACAACAAATAAGTTGATGTTTTTCTAAGTTTATGTTTTTTGTGAGATGAGAAAAAAAGTAAAATGTTTTCTAACATTGATAGATTTCATTACTGCGGAGCCGTATATTTATCTTAGTCTTATCTCTCCTTCTATTTACGCTATAAGATGTTTAATTATTAAAAGCCAAAAATAAGCAAAAAGCTTCTATGAAGGTTCATTTCTGGATTTTAGCCCATTTTTAATGTTATTTACTTTTTCTCGTCTTTTGTCACTTTGTTATGAATTCACGTCGGAAGTATTAATCGCTGTTTGCTTTATTTCAAGCAGCATCTTGGCAGAAGGAGAAGTTTTAACTGAGCTGCAGCTCGTTGTGTCGTTTTCCTGCAGCTAAATTAATTGTCCTGATAAACCAAACAAACAATTAATAAAAGTCAGTGATATTTAAAGAAAATATGTTAAAAAAAAAGAGTCACATCTGCTGATCAAATGAGACAAAACTGAATTTTTTAAAAATGTAAAATGTTTCATGTTTCCATCAATGTTGCTGTTAGCAAAACAAACCCACAGCATGATGCTGCCACCATCACACTTGACAGTCGTTGCCGTTTTCCCAGATTGAAAAGCTTCAAACACACTTTGTGCCTTTATGTCCAAATCTTTCCGTCTTATTTGACGTGTGTGTTTTCTATGATGTTAATTAAATTTAAATGTGAAGGTCTGGATGTCGGAGCAGGGATGTGAATCTGTAGATGGTGACATTGATGCCTCATCATGGCGGGGTGAAGTTTTGCCTGAACATCCAAGCCAGTTTCTTTCGGTTTTAGCAGAGGTGCGCTCACTTCCGCTAGTGCGCTAATATGGGAGCTAATTTTACGCTTAGCAAGTTTCCAAAGTTTTAAAATGTTTAGAGCACTTAGGTTCTGTAAACATGGAGACAAAAATATAATAATTATGTAAGCAATTAATAAAAACAGTAACTACACGACAGGATGCAGAACTATAGAAAATAATGATGTAGGCTGGACCGCTAATGCGCTAATATGGGAGCTAATTTTATGATTATTGAATTTCCAAACTTTGAAAACATTTAGCACAATTAGGCCCTGTACACTCTGAGACTAACACGCTACATTTTTGCAAACTATTTTAAAAAATGTGTCGACACGACAGAATAACAGAAAGTAATGTAGTAGGTACGCCTGATAGCTAATGCGCTAACAGGGGAGCAAATTTTTTTTTTAGCAATTTTGCTATCTTTGAAAATGTTTAAAGCATTTAGGCCTGTAAACATGGAGACTAACACTGTAAATGTTTGTAAGGTTTTAGGAAAAAATAAATTATGTAGTCAGTATACGGGGCTGCTAATGCGCTAATAGCCGAGCTAATTTTTAGTTTAGCAATTTTCCTCACTTTGAAAACAGTTAGCGCACTTATTTATTGGTCAGATGTTATATTTTAAACTTAAATGTAAGTCATAATAAAGAAAAAAAAAAGTATTTTTGGTAATGGTCACATTTGTCCAATATGTCAATGGGCGCGTATTAAATAAACGTAGAGGACAAATGTTTTTAGCGACGCATAAAACGTTGAAAATTCATTAATATTTGCTTCACTTTTAAGCGAAATAATCTTCAGAGTAAGTGAGGGATTAAGAAGTTTTCCTTGGATTGAAACTCAGGGAAAGTCAACAGGAATCAGTTTAAATGTCTCCAAGAAGAGTTTTAATTTTAATGTGTGTGTGTGTGTGTGTGTGTGTGTGTGTGTGTCAGCCTCAGGGTTGTACTCCAACGGAAAAGACCTCAGACTGTCGGGGTCTTCCGTTCGGTTTTATTGGATCATGAGAACCACTCTGTCCTTGTTCTTTTCTCATGACTCGGACTTTAGTTCATTTTCATTTTACCTTTATATTTAGATAAATTCATAAACACAAAATAGAAGATTATTACATTTATAATTTCAGCATGTTTTAGTTTTAACTGGGACTTTATAAAAGTCCCAGTTAGTTATATTTTCCCCATTAATTAGTTTTTATTCAAGTAAAACAAATTCTGAATTTCAGCTTTTGTAAGTTTGTTAGTTTTAGTCAACTCTTAATATTAAAATATTAGCAGCACAAGAAAATTTACATCACATTTTTGATAAAAGGTTAAAAGAAAAATGTTTACCATTCAGAAAACAAGTTAGGTTTAACATTTCTCCATTTTATTCAGACTATTTTTAGATTGTTTACAGTGTAAAATAAAATAAAATTCCTCCAGAACCTTCAGATTAAAAAAGGAATATTTATTACCAAAACAGAAGGCGAAGCACAGCTTAAGCTCACTGCAACAGCACAGCATCATGGTTGTGTCCACAGCTAAAGAGCCACGATTATATCAATAACATCCACTACTGTTAGAGATAAATATTAAAATAACACGGCCACTCAGATCTACTGTGGAGCACAAAGTTTACAGACATTATTGAGAGCATCTACAGCCTCAGTCATGCTCCTTTTCTTGCACTGCGGCGCCACCTAGTGCTTGGTTACAGTAGTACAATCAAACAGCAGCATGAAATGAAACAGGCGCTTCGTACCGCTTCTCCGAAAGCTAAACCAGGACATTTAAGGGACAATCAAACGATTTCTGGGACTGGAAGTGGAAGAGAAGAAGGCGACGGCGTCATCCTCGGTTTGCTGAAATCTGAACTCCACCCGTTTCATTTACGGCTTCAAAAACAAAAACACACACAGACCTCTCCCGCTTTGGAATTTAAAACGTTGGTCGTTACATTCGACTGCTAAATCCCTGCAGGAGTTTAGTTCAAGTTTAAAGGAGAAACTAGTTTTGTGTGTTTAAAGGAGAAACTTGTGCATGTTCAGAGTCGCAGACAGACTTTCGGCCTGACTGAAGTTGGCCAACTTCCTTCAAATCTAACAAAATTGGTGCCAAACGTTTGTGCAGCATAAATTTTAATTTTTAAGGTATTAATCAAAGAGTTTCCAGACGTCATCATCAATATCTTCAAAGCAAAACAGCACAAATTAAAATTTTGCTGCGCAAACGTAGCTTCGGTCAATTGACACAGGATTTGTTTGATTTTGTGAAATTTTAAAATGATAGCAGCACAAACGTAGCACAAACATTTGACACCAATTTTGTTAGGATTAGGGTAATGAGGGAGAGGGGCTGGTTGACCTTTTGACCTTTAAACTTTAATATCTCCAAAGGAAAAAAAGCAGAAATTTTATTTTTGCTGGATAAACGTTTGTAACCGATTCTGTTGGATTTGAGAAACATGTTGGCCAACTTCACTCAGACTGCGTTTGGGCTTAAACAAACTGATTCTGTGGAAGGACGACGTTTCTTTGAAGGTTTTCGCATCAATTTGCTCAACATGATGCACAAACCTCTGAAGTTTCCTTCACTCAACAGAAACAAACGAGTGAAACCCGAACCCGGGCGTTCAGAACCGCTCTGTAAAACAAAGGAGCCACATTCGTCCCAAATGAAATCAGGCGGAGTTCCTGTTAAAGGGGGTCGAAATGAACACAGTTCAGGCACAGGAAGTACTAACGCTAAAGGTCAGAGGTCAGCCATGATGTTACATTTTCTCTTCCGTTTCACACGGTTCTGATTGGACATCTGTGGGTCGGTCCGGTTGGTTACGCAGCCGTAGGCACAGAGGGGTGCTGCCACCTGTTGGCGGGGAAGGGTAATCTGGAGAGAGGGAAGGGGGGGTTGGACAGAGCGTTGCCTAGGCAACGACCCACTGCAGGATGCTGGTGTCTTTCCCGCCGGTGGAGATCAGGTGACTGTCGTCGTGCAGGAAGGCGACGTTGGTCACATGACTGCTGTGGCCGCCGTACTCGTGACTCGGAGCCTGTTTAGAGAAAAGAAACACTTAAATCATTCAAACATTATTATATTAAGTGAACATCAGCATTTTACGTTTTAAAAAAATTGCATAAACTAACGAAGGATCACTTAATGTTACAGTTCTGCTAAAATTAAGTTTTTCCAGCTTCATGAAGCACACAGTATGAATATTATTATTATTAGGCTTTATTCTGAGCCATATTGTAAAACAATGGAAGTAAATATATGTATATATGCATTAATTTATACAGAAATATTTGCAATAAATATACATACAGTAAGTCTGAGTCATCAAATTCATGTTATAAATATAACTATAATATTAATGGATTTAGAAAATCAGGAATGTATTAAGCTTGAACAGCAAAGAGAAGAAGACAAACTTATTTATTCCCACTACATATGTATATTTAAATTATGTGGTTTAAACTGTAATTTCAGATTTGTTAAGTCCAGTAATGCCTCTTACAAGAAAGTTACATTTTTCATCATATTTTTGGTGGTTTAAAAAGAAATGCGGTAATGTTGGAGAAACAGCCTACAGGAAAGCGGTTTATTCTGCTTTAGCTGTGGCTGTGCTAAGTAGCCTGAGCGTTCACTTCAGCCTGTGGTGACGGGAGCAGTGTGTACACTAACTGATTGACAGCGCTGGTTGTCAGGACGTAGTGACACTTTTAACAAATATATAAGAAAAACATTGTTTATAAAAGATTAAATTAAGAGTGAAGCATCAATTTTCTTCTCAGAAAGTTTAGTGAAATGTTTAAAATCCTTCCGGAGGTTTTCTCATGCCGTCCACATGATTCTGTTTACTGTGTGTTTATAGGAAACTAGAACTTTTAAGAGTCTTAGCTGGTCCAAGTCATTTCAGGATTAGGTTTTACGGCTCAATGAAAACGGTGAAACACCTGGTAGAAAATGTGAACTTTACACATCTGGTTTTCATCCAGCACTTAAAAAAAATCTGGAAGCATTTTATTTTCAAGCTTTCATTGCGTTTATGACCCAGTAATTGGTTTACAGAGTGTTTATGTAGCGCAGACTGAATGTGACTGACCCTTGGTTGGGAGCAGGGGAAGGAGAACAACTGCACTTTGCCAAAGTCGTCAGCAGAGGCCAGCAGGGAGCCGTCGTGTGAGCGGCACGCGGCGTTGATGTCCGTGCCGTCGGCCCCATCTGGCCAAATTCCTGGGAAACAAAGAGTTAGGAAGTCAGCAGGAGACAAATATTGATATTCATGTCATGTTCGGTTTTCAGCCTGCAGGAAAATAGCAGGGGGTCAGAGGGCATCTGAAAGAAAACATGAACTGCAACTTAAAATCATTTGAGACTGAAAGCTGGATATTTTATACAGTCCAGTGTAATCAGCTTGGTGTTAGCATCAACACATGTAGCCAGTAGCATTAAGAACAAAAAGGAACAGGACATGACAAGAACACGATAGAACCAACACTAGAAGGAACGAATTATGGATAGAATGAAGGATACAACACAAAAAACAATACAACGAATGATATTATATCGTTCTATATGGTAGAACAAACGATACGATGGAACAAATGATACAATAGAATGAAAGATGCAATGATAGAACAAATGATACGATAGAAGGCACAATAAATTGATACATCATTTCCACGATACAACAGAATGAACGATACGATAGAACAAACGATACGATAGTGACTTATAAGTAACTTTTAGCAGGATATAGCAGCTTGTTTAGAGTCAATAATTCCTCAATATGGATGAAAAAGTTCTTGGTCCATCAGCAGATAAAATTACTTATAACAAGACATTTTCCCATGTTGTAATTAAAATAATCTGCCAATTGAACTAGTATTTTTTTTGTCAGTAATAAGGAATTACTGACGTAAAACATGCCCATATGTCTTGCTGAAAAGTTACTTGTAAGTTAGAACTTGAAATAAGTCAAAACTAAGACTTTTGCACTAGAAACCAGACCAAAAATACTTGGTAAGATTTTGTGTTTTTGCAGTGTATGCAGCCTGTGAGACGTTGCATCAGCAGCATTATTTGGTTTTAGTTTTGGTCTTGAAGGCCTACCGAAGGCGCTGAAGCTCAGAGTGCAGGTAGAGGTGGCCCACTCCAGGTTGCGCACCGCGTCCATGTTGGTCACATGTTTACCACTGGATGCCTCCCCTGAAAATTAAAATAACAATAATTACAAAACAAAAGCTTCATACGCATAAGGTTTCCTATTTTGGGAGAAAACAGGAAAGTACATGAGCCGTACAGAAGAGGATCTCGTAGTCTCCTGAGTTGGTGACGAGGTACTGGCTGTCTGCGGACCAGTCCAGATGGGTGACGAAGCTGGAGTGACCCTAAAAAGCCCAAACAAATCAGAATAATTCCAGTTTAAATCACAGTTTTCCCCCATTGCTGAAAATGGTTTTCAGTCTTTCTCAAACTGTGGCCCCCGGCGCCCTCTTGTGGTCCGCAGGGTACTGCATGTAACCGACTGTTTATTTGCAGAGAGGTCAAAGTACGACGCTACAGTTAGCTTAGCAGAATATTGTGTTCAAAAATAACACAATCCACTTATAACGGACGAGTGGCTTAAAACCAGGTCGCACAAAAGAAAAAGCGAAGATATCGGAGGAAAGAAAAGCACATCAGGAATATTTACAACAGTCAAGTCATTCAGCAGCAATTAGATTCTTTTGAACAGCTCTGTCATGAACGAGTCTCAGTGAGAACTGTTCTTTGATGACTTTGCTTGCTTACGATGCTCTGCTCACACGTCAACAGCTATTGTTATTTTTATTTAATTAAAATTATTAAATTAATTAATTAAATATTATAAATACAATTTATGGAATTGGTGGATAATTTTCAATACTATTTTTCTTTTATTGAGCTTCTAAATTACAAACAGCCTAAAATGTTAATTCACTCAACAATTGGTAATAAATAGCAACCTATTTTTTTTTTATTTCTATGTATTTGACATAACTGGAAAACTTTGGACCCAAACTTTCAGAATCTGTAAATAACTCAAAATGCTCCAAATAGACGAGTTAATGGTTTTGGTTCTCATTGGGATAAACAAAGAAAAACAACAATAATAATATGTTAAAGAGAGAATGTTTTCATTTCAGGTTGCATTTTTTAACAGGTGCTTCACCTGTGAGTGTTTTTTTAATGAGTTAAGAGGTTTTTAGCCTGAAAAGGTTTGAGAAACACTGATCTCTGTTAAGGGAAGAGAATCTGGACTTGCAGTGCATTTCCCCACGCGGCTGTACTTCTTGCCGCTCTCGCTCACAGCGTAGATGTAGACGAAGTTGTCATGGGAAGCAACAGCCAGGAAGTTACCATCTACAAACACAAACGGTTCAGAGAGCAGCTTGGAGAGAAACATTTATGGAGAAATGTGGAGACATCTGGGCGTTCACCTGGAGAGTATTTGACGTTTGAGATGATCTCGCTGCCGTCTGTGTGCATAGAAACTAAATCCCGGGTGTCGGTGTCCAGCACCAACCACCTGAAACGACAAGAAGTGTTCAATGGCAACACCCAGGTGAACAGCAGGGCCAATAGATGCAGCAACTTCCTGGCTCCAAACACCACTAGAAATATAAATATTGGGTTTTCAGCTTAATCAATCTTTTACTGTTCAGTAACTGGAGATTCTTTGTACAGTTTAGCTAAAATATTCAAACAAAAAGCAGCTGGAGAAGCTTCAATATCTGCAGATGCTACTTTAAATGCTATTGGTTGGTATTTGCTGCGTAGCCAATCCAGGAGAGCCATTAGTTCGCCTTGATGCTGATTGGCTGTTACCTGCGATGGCGTGTTGGGTCATTATAGGCAGAGAGAAAAGAGTACATGTCAGCCAAAAAACTCACTTAATCTCAGAATTGTTCTAGGAAAAAATAAGAACATTTCTGAATTTGAAAAGTCAAAAATTTGCTACAAAACAACTCAGACATTTAGCAATTATTCTAAAAAACTGTATAGAAATTTTTGAGAATTTATTAAAAAAAAATCCCAAAAAAGCTGAAATTTTGAGACGTGACAACTCAAAAATATTCTACAAAAAACAAGAACATTTCTGAGTTTTAAAGTTGAAAATTTGCAAGACAAACTAAAATTTTCAGATTAATCTCAGAAATTTTCAAACTCAGAAATTTCCTCTTTTGTTGGAAGTCAAAAATTTGCAGACCAAAAAAAGCTATTTGGAAATTATTTTTGCCATATTTCAAGTGTACAAATATATTTGCACCAGAAACTGGAGAAGAAATACGTGTTGCATTTTGTGTTTTTGCTGCGTATCTGGGAAAAAAAATCTAAATAACTGCTCAATCCTTGGAGGAAATTAGATTTTGTTGCAAAAACACAAATATTTTTGCTCTCTAAAATATACAGAAATAATGGGGAAGAAATGATGGAGTCACTGTTTAAATTTTGTGTTTTTCCAGACGTCTAGTTTTAGAGTCGCAGCTGGATCGGTGGACCAACCTTCCAGTCATGGTTCCCACAGCCAGAACGGCGCCACTGGGATGGAAACCTGCAGACCTTCCTGGATCCTGAACAAGAACCAGAATTCTAATCATCCGCGTTAGTTAGCTGGGTTAGGCTTTGTTTTTCTGTTTTTGCGGCTTCTTTAACCTCCATGCTCTTGCTCCAGAGCGGCTGGTGGGTGCTGGTGTCCCACAGGTGGACCTGCTTGTCCTGAGAGCAGGTAACGAACTGGTCCATGGAGGGGTGGACGTCCAGACCCCACAGCTCGTCTGTGTGACCCTGGAAACACACGGCGGGGTTAAAACAGGAGGTCGCCTGACGCTAACGGATGCTAACGAAAGCTAACAGATGCGAACAAAAAAAACAAACAACGGATGCTAACAAAAGAACACTAACAAAGCTAATGGATGTAACGGATGCTAACAAACGCTATCAAAACGACGCTAACGGAAGCTAATGGATGTAATGGATGTAACGGATGCTAACGAACGCTATCAAAAGGACGCTAATGGATGTAACGAAAGCTACTGGATACTAATGAAACCAAAGGATGCTAACAAAAGCCAATGGAAGCTAACAAATCCCGACAAAAGCTAACAGACGCTTTAACAAAAGCCAAAGGATGCTAACGAAAAGCCAAAGGAAGGATGCAAACAGAAGCTAACGGACACCAAGAGAAGCTATCAGAAGCTAGCAACTGCTATTGGAAGCTAACATTAGAAGCTAGCGTATGCTAACGGAGCCTTGTCCAGGTGTGTAGTGTACCTGTACGATGGGGGTCAGGGTGTCGGGGAAGGCCGCTCTGATGATGGCGTTCTTGGTGGTTCCGACGAACAGCTCACCTGGTTTCCCCTCAGCCAGAGCCCGGACCGGGCCGAGCGACTCGCCCACCTGGACAGACAGAAGACGATCGTCCAGGAAGCAGAGACCAATATACCAAAACACACCTACTGGTTAAACTGGTTATTGTTACTGGAACCAACTATTGCAGGGATATCAGTGATTTATATTCATAAAAAAAAATACTGTTTACTGTTCGACAGCAAACATGATTTAAATATGGAAGCTGCAAAGAGAAGAAGGAAGTAGATATAAACATAAAGGGGTGAAATGGAGTGAGAGTTAAAGACAAAGGAAAAAAGAGAGAAAGGAGGATAAAAAAGGAAAGAACATTTAGAGATAATGCATCTGGAATAAAGGTTGGAAAAACAAATATTTTCCTGCTCATGTTTTCCAGACTTTTATTTCAGATTGTCATTATCTCTGACCATCTGGATAATTTCACATTAACCAGAAACATGAATCTATTCTTTCTGTTTCTTTCTGCCAGTGTGCTTCATCCCTCCTTCCGCTTTCTTCCTCTACCTCCATCTCCGCCTGCTTCCTGTAGTTGTGGTCCCACAGCGCCACCTTGCGGTCTTTCCCGCCTCCGGACACCATGGTACCGTCCTTCAGGACGCAAACGGAGAAGATGCCGCCTTCGTGTGCGCCCGACACCACCTGACTGATGCGGTTACCGCCTGATAACACACACACACACACACACACACACACGTTGGATGATCCTACGTTCACAGAGTGACCTTTATCCATCAGCTAAAGGAGCCAACCCGACCTCTGGCCCAGATGTAGAGGTTCCCACTGGAGTCTCCTGTGATGGCGTCTCCGTTTTCAGCAAAGGCCACACACAGAACGTACTTTGGTTTCTCGTGTTTCTATGGAAACGGAACCAAAAATTTGCTGGTTTAATGTTTTTCACACTGAGAATTAACATTTGCAACACAAATAAGCGAAAAACTAAGTTCAGCAGCGAGAAAATATTTTAAAAGGTTTGGACTAAGATGATTTTAGCTTCAGTTTGATTTTCATCTCCCTTCAGTGCTCAATGTGGGATTTCTCCCATTGAGCTTGATTTCTCAGGATCAATTTACTCTTTTACTCAAGTAAAAAGTATTCGTCCAATAAATTACTCAAGTAAGAGTAAAAAGCGTATTTGGTAAAATGTCTCCTCCTGTAAACAGATCAAATTATCAATCATTTAATATTTAAAAATTACATCATCAGACGGACCAAAACATGAAGTTAAGTGGAAATTTGGGTATTTTAAAAACCAAAATGACAATAATTAATATAAGTAACAAAAGAATAACAAAAATCAGGCAAAATAATTTTTTTTTTCAAATGAGTTTAACAGAAACTGCAGGTCTGAGTCTGATGAATTTCTGGTTAAAACATGTTTGTCTTTCATTCAGTGGGAAGAAAATCCAGAAGTTTTACTCAAGTAAGAGTAGAACAAGTGGCCAGTTTTCTTCAGGCTCAAACCTTTTTATATTTCTAATTTTAAATCTCTGATGTTCGTGGCGGTTCTACCTCAAACAGTCCCTGCCTCTTGGCGAGCGAGTTTCCCTCCATGGTCCAGAAGTTGATGTGCGACTTTCCACAGGTGACGATCAGATTCGTGTCCATGGGATGAAACACGGCAGCCAGCACAGAGTCGTTGGAGCACTGCAGCAGGAGACATTACACTGTCATCTGCAGCTTATTTAGAGTTTAGCAGTTGGTAATAAAATGAAAAGATGATTTATTGAACAGAAAGGCAGAGTTTACCTTCACTTCAGCGAGTTGTTTCTCTTTCTGCCAGTTCCAGACTGACAGGATGTGATCGTTGGCGTCATCCACAGCACAGAGGAAGGAGCCGCCGTTCTGAGTGGACAAAGAGAAAAACCATCACAAAAATATAAAAACTGGTTTCCAGCTGTTGCACAGATTCATTATTAGGGCCACTGCAGACAGGAGAATACAATATTGTTCATTTCCACCAAAAAATTCAGAATTTTTTAGATTAATCTCGAAAAAAACAAGGAAATGTCTGAGTTTCAAAAGTCAAAAAATTTGCTTGAAAAAAAATCCAACATTTTGAAATAAATCTCAAATTTTCAAGCAGAACAAAACAGAAATTTCTGTGTTTGAAAAGTTGAAAATTTGCTTAAAAAGAAACAAATTTTGAGGATGATCTGAAAATTTCTAGAAACAAAATGTGAATTTCAGATTTTCAAAAGTCTAAAACGTCCTAGAAAAAGACTCATACTTAGTTTCATCTAAACTTTTCTAGAAACAAAACGTGGAAATTTCTGAGTTTGAAAAGTTTACAGTTTTCTTAAAAAAAACTCAGAACTTTTTACATTCATCTCAGAAATGTTCACATTTCTAGGAAACTTTGAAAAATTTACTTGAAAAAAATTCCACAATTTTGAGATTAACCAAATATTTTCTACATGCAAAACGTGAAAATTTCTGAGTTTGAAAAGTTGAACATTTACTTAAAAATGAAACATTTCACAATTTTGAGATTAATCTCAAATTTTCAAGAAATAAAACAAGAAAATGTCCTTTTATTTTAAATAAAATGTCAGATTTTTGGTGGAAATCTGACATTTTTTGCTCTACGTCGGCCCTTTCATGCCGTTGAGACGCTGCTCACCGACTTGGAGAAAGCGACGCAGGTGACGGCTCTGTCGAACGCCCCCATGCCGATCACATGCAGCGTGTTGAGGCTCACCGAGTCCCAGACGCGAACGTGAGGCGCGAGAAGCTGAAGAGGAACAACAAATACAAACAAATAAAGGACATTTACTGAACAATCCCATTCAGACAACATATTTTATTAATTCCAATGAAAAAAGCAGTTAAAATAACTTTTTTCTTGCATCCTAAGCAACATTTTTATTGGAAAATTATTTTGTCAAAGCTCTTGACAGATTGTTTCTAAGCTCTTCGAACATTTTTGTTTAGCTTTAAAAAAAAAACAAAAAAAAGGAATAAATGTGAAAAATGGATGAACAAAGCTGGAGTTGGGTCAATAAAACAAACAGAGGTGTGGCGTTCACTTTACCTTTCCGTCCTTGGAGTTTCCAGCCACCTGACCTGTTGCTATGGTTACCATGTCAGGATGAACGCTCAGGCTGAGGAGAGCGAAAGTGAAAAACGGTTCACATCTTTCACAACTTTTACAAGTTCAAAATTTACTTGAAAAAGTAAAAAAAAAAAAAAAAAAAAAAAAAAATCAACATTTTTATGTTGATGTGACACAAAAAACATTCGGCAAAAAATAAAAAATAATTAAACTGTACAGTTAAAAACTTTTAAAGGACTCAGCGTGTCGTCATTTTTATTGTGACGCCGTCTTTGTGAAAGAATGAAAGGTAAATGTTTTTTTTTTTTTTTTTAAAAAAGCAGGAAGCTGAAGGAGTTTAATTGACAGCAGTGGGAGAAGAAACAGCAGTCGTTTTTTTTTTCCCAGCATGCCTCAGGAGGCGTTTCGTGTTTACAGGCCAGCTGGTGCCAGCTGATTAGATCAGATTTAATTAGATAAACAGACACTTTGCACACAAAAGAAACTTCTGTGTGCAAAGCAAAAACACTAAATCTCACCAAGTGTTTTCAGTTCAGTTTCTGTTGCTCCTGTTATTTATTTTTGTTTTTAGAGGCATTTTTATGTGTTTTACAGGCACCGAATCTATAAAATAAAGGATTAAAGGATTTCTCAAACGTACATGAAATTATCAAAGCAACATCCCAGGTATGTTTTTAATGAGGGAATAACTTTATAACATGATGTAAAGCTAAACAATTTTAAACGATACTGCCCCTTTAAAAAGTGTGGAGGTGTTTCTGCTGTACACTGCAAAAACTCAAAATCTAGTTTCCAAATATCTTAGTTCACTTGAAAAAATACTAGCAGATTATTTCACTTATAACATGAGAAAAATGTATTTTCATTAATGTTAAGGCATTACTTAAAACAAGCTCCTATAATATGATGAAAAGTTACTTGTAAGTGAATTTTGTCTTATTTCAAGTGTACTAAGATATTTACAGCAGAAAGTAGAAGAAAAATACTTAGTAAGACTTTATTTTTTTTGCAGTGTGTGAATCATATTGTTAAATAGCATCATTAATTCAGATCATTTTACACTTTACTCCACTATTCATCCATTGCTTTTCATAAAAGTTACATTTCTGTGAAGAATTTGAAAGGAAAATAAGGATGAAACGAGTCGTTTTCAGACCTGAAAATGACCAAAATGTGCAAAATACCAGACCATAAAATAGTTTTAAAAGTGGGAATTAATTCAAAAGTTCTGTAAAAAGGCGAGTAAAGTTTGAGGAGGTTTAAAACTGCGACTGGGATCTTTCCCAGAAAAGTCTGGTTCATACTGGGAACAACAGGAAATTCTGAAGATTCCTCTGGTGGAAGAAAGAAAGAGATGGTGGTTTTCTGATGAAGTGGTGCAGTCAGGCCATTAAGGGAGAAATTATGCAATTAGATCCCTCTGTGTGAAAACTGAGTGCTTCAAACTGAAAGTTTTTCTTGGAAAGATTCATCTGCTTGGTGATCAAGTCTGAACTGGATGCTAATGAATCTGTCAGTAGCTGCGTCTACATTAACCATAAAATCACGCAAAGTGAAATTATAATAAATTTAGTGATGGCAACACGGCAATTTAGAGGGAAAAAAAACACATTTTTGAAATAGAGTGAGGCAATTTTTCATATTAAAAACAGTGTTTTTGCATCACATAATCAACAACAGGATGTTGCTACTGATAGAAACGCCAAAGAAGATGACAGGAAGTGGAAGGAGGATGATGGTTTGTTACGGTTTTTCTTCTGTCACAGCTTCACAGCTCATAAAAAGTTATTTGTCAAACACTTTGAATCCTTCGCTCTTATGTAAAATGGCCGACTGCGATTTCCCCAAAGCGCCACTAAGCAGCCCTTCCTAAGCAGGCCAGGCTTGTTGCTAGGCCTCTGGCAATAGTAACGAATTTTACTGGATGATAAATTGTCCCAGAAATGATTGAGTTCATTTTAATTTATCATGTGACTAATTTATTGCGACAAGCCTACTGGTCGCACCAACGCCAACGACGACTGAACTATGAATATAATCTTATGAAACTGTCGCTGCCATGATTTTTAATTCATGTCTGATTTTAATTTAATTTCTTATGAAATACAAACACTGCACCTGCAAAATTGTAATTTTTCGACATCAGCCGAATATCAACAAAGATTTGCACGGATTTGTGTTGCAGCTGCAGTAAACAGCCTTCCACAGGCTTTATTACGGTACCAGTTTGTTTCCTCACCATTTGACGTCGTCGTTGTGTCCCAGGTAATGTCTCTGCTGCTGCTCCTCCGTGTTGTACAGAACCACCACCGACGCGTTGAAGTACACGATCTCCCCGGTGGGCAGCAGGTAGAGGTTGCAGCGGCAGTCGCGGCCGCGGTAGCCGTAGCTAGCCCACCGTTTAGTTAGGGAAGGTGACTGAAGCTGTAAAAATCAGCAGGAAGCCATTTTTTACACAAGACATCCCCAAACAAAGATGGACGCCAAAGCTGGGGGTTAATTTCTGCTTCAAAATCCGATCTGATTGGACGCTGGGAAAGACTGTTGTTGGGTTCAGGTTGTGCTAAAAGGAGTTAGCTTATCAGCCAGGCTAACATAGCATCGCAATGCTAAACATGTAGCAGCAGCACAGATGCTAACGCTAATGTTAGCAGCTACAATTTCTAAAGAAGCTGAATGGAAGTTTGTATCAATCTGATGGTTGAAGAACCTAAATAAGATATTTAAAATCAATAAATATATTTGTTATTGAGCTCATATCTATTTATTCAATGATTTAGCAGCAAAGGGGAGTTGAACTGAAAAAGTATATCATTTTGTTGACATGTTTTACGATTAAAATGAGGTTAACTAATTACAGACTGAAGTTAACTCAATTGATTAATTACAGGAGGTTTTCGCCAAGTGGATAAAATCTAAAGGGATGGAATAACAAAAAAAAAAACAGCAAGGTAACAAGCTACTCTAATGCTATTAACTGCATAAAAGACCATGAAATTACATTAATATTTGTGTAATGGTGACATTTTTTTGATTTTCTGGAGCCAACCTTTAAGACGTTTTTCTTTTTTAATAAATGAGAAGTGTGGCTTTGATACAGAATAACAATTTTTTTTTATAATTTTAAAAATTATACAATATTTAAAATTACAATTAAAAAAAACTAATTAAATGCTTTTCAATATTTAAAAACATAATTTCTAATCCATTGTTTTGACCATAAATAAGAGTCTTTCATGGTTGTCGTCTCCCTTTGGGTTTGAAGGATACACCCACTGGAGCTTCAGCTTTTTCTCCGGCAGCGCCACCTTCTGGTCCAGGCTGAAACTGTCCCGCTGTGGGTCTGGGATGTGCATGGTGACGGGACGACCGCGGAGGAACATCCTCACGTAGCCGTCCTCTGGAGGAGAAAAACGTTTTTTAAAATATGCAGAGTGTGAATCAGTGAGAACAGAGAGAAAAGTATGAAAAAAAAACAAAAAAACAGAGTGGAAGAAGCTATAAAAATCCAGAGAGAAACGGGGAAAAAAAATTTAATTTATTGTTTAGGTCATTAAATGTTTACTTTTACATCAAATAAGCAAAATAAGGAGCTGAAGTCTGAGAATTACGTTTCTGATTTCGATACAATCTGTGCAACAATTAAAGGGTTTTCACATTTTCTCATGTTAAACCACAAAATGTGTTCATTCGTTTTACAGGGATTTTAGGTGATAAACCAAAATAAAATCAGCATATAAATCTGGAAAATTAAAGAGACATGGTGACTTTTTAAACATCACCTGTGAAAATCTGCAAGAACGCTTTTTCTTTCTCTAACTTTTACTGTTTTACCTGAGGCATTTTAATTTGAGATGTTAAAGTAAACAGGGGTTGAAAAAAAGGATATATATATATAATAACAAGGCTTATTTACCCAACACCTTGTTTTGGTTAATTTAGATAAACACTGAAGTTTGTAGAAACATAAAAAAACTTAAAGGCACTCCATACAGAAAGACAAAAACGTATATATATATATATATATAATTATTTTACCTGCATTGTAGGTGCATTCTTTGGATTTGCTGAAAGAAAAGAAAACAGAAAAAGGATCAACCATCTGATCAGCAGATTTAAGTCATTTTCCACTCTGAAGATTAAAAATGTTTAAAAAGAAGAGCCATGGATCCAGAGAGCCCATCAAGCACACACTGAGTAAATACATGAAATGGAGCAGCAAATATGGAGCTCCATTATACATCATTTCATCTCCAGGCTTCAACCCTCATTACTTAATTCGACCGGACAGCGAGAGGAAACATTGGAGTCAGCAGAAACACGAAGTGGACCTCAGCGTTCAGCTGCAGAACTCCTGAATAAACAATCAGATTAAAGATACCGGCTGCTGCCGCTCCGACACGGCGGACAGGCTGCAGATCACTGCAGGTGTTTGGAGCATAAAGTCGCAGCGCTGATGGGCGAAAGGCGGCTGCAGCAACGAGCTTTCAAAACCAGCCAAAGATGAAAAAAAATAATTAAAAACACTGGAAATAATCTAGTAGCACACACAGCTAGCATCCGCCTTTACAAAAATGATTTCTTTAAAAAAATCATTTATTAAAATGTTCAAGGAATATAATAATAAAGCAAGAACACATCCTCAAAGATCATTAAACTTTAAATTAAGTTGGAACTGGACGACATTTTAAATATCCAAAATAAACAAAACCAACCAATAACATGAATTATAAAGTCTTTCAGAAAAAGAACCAAACTAAAAAATTTTATCATCCAGTTTTTGGTAAAAGAGGGAGAAAGGAGAAAAAAAACATAAATCATGCAAATGGAAGTTATTGAGCTCATTTTAATTTATCATGCGATTGATTTATCACTACTGGCCTTGCCTTAGTGCTGTCAATCATGCTGTGGTACACGCTGTTCGATGTGCTGATGGAGGAGAAACAACTTACCATTGCCATTGGTGGCTATGCTAACTAGCCTGAGCATTCATGAACCAGCTGTAGCGTACACGAGAGTGATTGACAGCGCTAAGACCCTCCTCCTGGCTCTAACTGGTTGATTCTGGCGGAGCAGTGTAGTTTTTGTGCAAATTTTTTCACCGATTCTTTGTGTCACAACACAGCGATATTTTAATACATAAACTATTTTTTTTCTTATAAAAGTTATATTCCTCAGTTTTAAGACAGATCTGTTTTGGAACGTTTTCTCTTCTGTCCTCAGGCTTCGATCTCTTTTCATAAAAAGACAAAACACTGAAGGTTTTGTGCTCCAATGTTCCCATTAAAAATGAAAAGAAATGAATTTTGATCAATTATGACACAGAATACAGCGATGCTACTGTGCCCATAAAAAGAGAAGATGACACACAGCGTGAGCCCAAACGTAACGCAGGACAGCAGGCAGCAAAGCTCTGCACATTTATGTTGGAAATCTGTGTTGCTAAATGCAAAATTACAGCGATTCAGCCGAACTCTGTGCTCTGCTGCTCCTGAATCAGCCGTCAGTCAGCCGGCCAGAGCTGCTGCGGTTTGAGCATTTCACTGGTTGCTGACTGGCAGGACGACCTGTCAACCAATCAGCCGCAGCTACAGGAGAAGTGATGACACACAGACCGTCTGGACAAGGGAAAAAGTTTTAACTTCAACCCAAAAACTGAAAGGTGTGGAGACAGAACAACCAAACAGGTTGGGAAGGACGTGGGAAAGAAAACACTAGTAAAGAAGGAACTCTGAGAACATCAGCTGCCGTTCTGCAAAGGCTTCACTGACAACAGAAGATGAGCGAATGCAGAATATTGTTTACATTTCTACTTGGGTCTCAACTGCTTCTAAAAACTTTAAAAAAATTAAAAAGTAGAAATAAAAGCAAGTTTTTGGCTGTAAGTAAATGTTTTTTGGTGTCCGGAAAACAAGCCGTTTATAAAACCGACAGAATGTAATGGCACAAATCAGCAGGAACTGCCCGTTACCTAACAACACCAGTGAAGCCCAGTCTGTTACCTAGCAACACCAGTAGAGCTCCAGCGCTGTTGGTCAGCTGGTTTTATCGCTGTACAATGGCTGCTGGAAAAGACGGGTGTTTTGTTGTTGACTGACCATCCAGAAACCACTTGCTGCATTCTTGTTGGTTGTGCAGGAGGCTCTACTAATGCTTCTCGTACGTACGTTTGTATAATTGCACGTCTGTCTGCAGCCATTTTCACGTTTCAGTTTAAACGCTGAGTTGGGGTTGTGGCCAGCAGCAGCTTGTTTAGATTTAAAGTGACAAGACGCCCTAAAACATCTTAAATCTGAAAGGAAGGCAGAACTAAACAGACTGAAATCTTTTATCTAAGAACAATTTTTTTACAAAAAGTGTAATGAGCAGGTTTTGAATAGACCTTTTCTAACCTGTTCTGTGAAGCACAATAGGTCTCCTGTATTGAGTCAAAGAAGATGTAAGCCTGTTTCAATATGAGGCGCAGATCAGAGAGCAGATTAAAGAGCAGATGTCTGATCTGGTTCTGGTCAGGTGGAGGCCAGCAGGCCGGGTGTCGGCTCTTTTAACTAACCACATAAAGGCCCGGTTGTTTGCATGTCGCTCTGGCAGGGAGACGAGGCGTGGCGCGGCTGCAGCCAATCGAAGGCCGCGGCTGACTCCGTAATTAGAGCAGAGCTGCTGGGAAACTGGCAGAAAAACACTGTAAATACCGGCACATCTAAAACCTCTTCGTTGTGAAACGTGAGCGAGTCTCATGGTTTCCAGGGGGAGATGAACAAACAGAACCTTCATTAACATGCAGAACGTTTTCCCCCTGGATGGCTGCGCTCGGAAAACACCCAGAGGAGACGGACGAGCTGCAAGGATGCACCAGGGGAACCAGTAACCATCCTGCGTACGTAGCAACCTTATTGTTGCTACCCCAACAATAAGGGCAGCAATCAACCTAAAAAAGAAAATAATTTAAAAAAACAGCAGATATGTGGTGGATGTTAAACTAAACGACAAAAATAAAACCTGCTGGTAAAATCTTAAAGGTTTCTTTAGACCACTGCAATGCATGGAAGGCAGTTTTATGATTTATTACAGATGGGATCGTCGACAAAGATTAGCTGAGATCAGATTAAAAACTAAATCTGATTGTAAAATGTTACTGTAGGTTCAGTAAACAGGAGGAAACTGCTCTGGACATGAGAAATTTTCTTTTAACCAACAAGAACTGACTCAAAAATGTCTAATACTGCGGAAAACTTTATTAATCGTGATAATGTTGCATTTTTTTTTTAAGAAAATAAATGATTAGTTACTTAAAATCTCAACATACCTTCATAAAATATGGTTCTATTTCAAGAAATTTAGTTCAATTAGCTTTTGGAAGTGTGGTTTGATTATATATTCAAACAGCTTGCCGTACTACCGCCCATATTCCTGCTGTCAGTTATTTCAGTTTCAGCCCTGAAGCAGCAAAACCAGTTCAGAAAGTTTTATTTCAACAAACCTGCCAAAATTTTGAATCCAAAAGAAAAACAAACCCAAACCTCTGAGATGAGCAGGTCAAAGTTCATGGACTCTGTTTAAATTAAGAACAACCGATCCCTGCTGGTAACCATCCACAAATGAGACCTGAACCCAAAAACAGTCAGAATAATTTATGACATCTTTTCTAACTTTTTCATTTCAGCTTTCATGTTTCATTTTATGTTTTCTGAGCCATTTGATTTTGCATTAAAAGATATTTCCTTATCCTCTAGTTCATTTGATTGGCTTTTCTTAAACGGATTTCTCAAACTAAAAGGAATCAGAAAACGAAGCTGAGAGAAACTGGCGATGCAATCAAAGCCGGAGGGAGGAAATGGACGTTTCTGCCCCGCTAATGGTTTGTGGCGTCCTTTAAATGCAGGATGATGGGCGCGGTCATCCATCGCCTGATCCATTATGACTTAAGTGCTGCAGCCGTCGACTTTATAAACACGTTTTCTGCACAATTTCACTCAGAAACTGCAAATTACACAAAATTGGAATAAATCCTGCAGGATTTATCACGTCTGAAAACAGCTGAATAAGATTACTTGCTCACAAAATGATTCCAGTGACTTAAAATAAGTTTTATTTAGTACTAAATGAAGCAAAATGTGTAGTGAAATCATTTGAATCAGGTTTTAGTTTTGAACAGAGACGCCTAAAACATGCAGGGCAGTGCAGTGGGAGAAACCAGTTCCTGGTGGTGCAGCCCAGTTTGCTGCATGTTAAACAGGAAATGTAAACAATTTCAGCACAAGCAGCGTTCACAACCGTAACTATAACTCTGCTCCAAAGCCAAACTGGTGATCACCAGGTAAACCCGAACATAAAGAAGGAGCTGCGGCTGGTTACCATAACGACCAGCTCAGATCTGTGAGCGATCCACCTTCCCGTCCTTTTTTGTTTGTTTTTTACGTCGACAGTTTGCTGTAACTAATGACACAGAAGTTTTTATGTGAAGAGAAAACATTAAAGAAACACCAAACAGTCGGTTTGTGCTGCTGCTGCCCCTCCCCACCGCGCTGCACGCAGAGACCTAACCACATCCAACTGTTCGCGTGACAACAAAAACCTCCTCTATAACACATTCAAATGTTAGCAAAAACCCGTCTGAAGTGGATCAGAACCAGCAGGAAGTGGTTCCAGCGGCTCTCTGAAGTGCTGCTGTTGGTGTTTACCTGGAGGATCGCTTCATGTCTGCAGTTTTCCCGTTAGAGCAGCTTCCAGCTTCCTGCAGAGCCGTTTGTGTCCCGTTCAGCAGCCGCACAGACACACACTTCCTCCTTCTCTCTGCAAACTTTTAGCTCAGCCTGGACGCCAATCGCAGCCAATCAGAGAGCAGCTTCTAGCCCAAAGCCACGCCCCCTCATTTTACAGAGTAACCACACCTCTTTACCAGGAAGGAAATCTGAGCCATCAGCAGAAACACAGGAGAGCAGCAGGATGGGACCAAATAGTCACATTTACCAGAGGACAGGAATTCATGTTTACTTTAACCTGAGTAAAACCGTTTTCAAGTAATGCTACATTAAATCTGTACAAAGAACAAGAACATTTATACTTTTCATATGTTGCGAACTTAATTGATTTTAATGCAAAATAAAGTTTTAAGCTTTATGTTAATTTTGGCAATATAGAATTAAAATTGTGTCATAATACTTTGTTGTATCTATTGTGGAAACAATAATTATGAAAAAACTAGTTCAAGTTAATCAACTGCAGTTTATTTAATTAAAATGTTGGATTTACCACTTTCCGCAGACTTCCAGTCTATTCAGCCGCTATCTTCAATAATTTAGTTTTTATCTCAAACAAAACACTCTCCTTCAGTTTATTATTATTTCAATAATCATGTCTGCTGACTCATATAGAAACAACGAATCATATTGAGTATATAAATATCTATAAAGCTTGTTCATTTCTGTTTGCTCTTCTTAAATAAATAAACAGAAAATGTAATTTTTGCGTGTGTGTGTTATCTGGTCGGTGGCTCAGACACAGTTTTCTCCCTCCAGCAGCACAAGTTACCTTTTCCCACCAGAGGAGCTGCTGGACGACGTGGTCCGACTCCGACTCTCTGCTGCCATCTCTCTGCGGACCAGGGTAAGTCTTTCTGTGGACATGCTCTTCCTGCAGACGGGAAAAAACAAAAAAACAACAGATCTCAATGTCCAGAGCAAATTTGATGAAACTGGAAATAAGTATTGCTGCTCATATTTATCCTAAAAACTTTATGTTTGGATTATGCGACAATAAATAATCATTAGGTGATTAGAAAATTTTACTTGAGTTGAATCAAAGTGATGGTTTGAGATAGATTGATACCATTTTAAAATCAATTCCACATTCAATCTGAAAATTTAAATCTGAAATTAGTAAAAACACACATATACATTTTTATTCTTTAAATTCATAATTAAAATAAATCCCAATCAAATGTGGTGCTAATATGGAAAAAAGCAAGAGAGAAAAAGTAAGAAGCAAAGAATGAAAGATGCAAAAAGAAAGGAAGAAATAAAGTGAAAAAAAAATACAGGAAACAAAAAAGAAGGAAACAAAGTAACAAAAAGATACAAAGAGAAACAATTTAAGAAAGATACAAAGCAGGAACAAAGTAACAAAAAAGATACGACAAAGAAAAAGAAAGAAAGAAAGGTAGAAAAAAAACAAAGCTTTTTTTCTTGGAAAGAAGTGTACTGTATACACAAACAGTTTTTGTTCTTTCCATATGCTGTATTTTAATTTTTCTGGATAATTCAAAAACTTGAGAACCCACGCGGAGCCTTTTGGCCTAGTCAAAGTTTCCCGTCCCCATCCTACCTCTTGATGGACTGCAGCACCTCTTTCTTTGGCGACGACGGCGAGGACAGGAGGCGTTTCTGCTGAACGTAGCCGTTACTCAGAGGCCTGGAGGGAAGAGCCTGCAGGAGCTGACGCACTGGAGGGCGAAACACTGAGCATCATTAACCAGCTCAAAAAATAATCCCAGCTTCAGCAGCGATGGATTATTTAGAAATTATGTAGAAAACGATAATGAAACAAGGCAGCATCTTTAGTCTGGTTTAATAGTAGGAGTTTTTTTTTTAAAAACAGGCTGAAAAATGATTCAGAAGAAACAAAGAAGCTGTAATAATGTGAGTGAATCTGTAAAGGTTTTCTTTATTATGTTCTTCATAAATGCAAACACTGTTTCTCACAGCATCATTATATAACATAATCAATATGTTAACTTCAGTTGAAAATACGATACATATCAAATATTACTTAAAAGTAATATTACTTTGTAATTTAACACCTAGAAATTGGGTCTCTGTCTCTTTAAGAAACTCCTGCTGTTTCTGAAGCTCCGCCTTCAGTTAAACACCAAAACATAGCTCCTCTATTAACCTTTAACAACATTTTTACCAGAGTTTCACTGAGAAGTAGCTCCTATAATGAGCTCAGCAGTTCCACCAGGTGTTTGCTAATTGCTGCTGGCTAGTCTGAAGGAGCTGAGTGGGTAAGTCTCAAGAGTCTTGGGAACTGCAGCTACGAGGAGGATCAGCATCTTGAAGGCGGGGCTAGGTCCACCCAAGCGATTTGCAAAGCTGAATGATTGCCATGGAGATAAAACATGCATGAAAGAATCAAAGCAAAACTCCAGGTGTGTTTTTGATGAGGGAATATTATTATAACATAATGAAAAGCTCAAAAAAGTTGATTTCATATGACACTGCTCCTTTAAGTCCAAAGTAAAAATGCTGCAAACGTTAACTTACGTTGTAAGATAATGACGGCTCATAATATCTCAACAGGACCCAGTTTAAAAAGTCCTTTATTAAAAAATTACATTTACATTTTGCTGCTTTTAAATAACTTACCAAATACAAAATTTAGACTTTTAGTTAAATCAAATTTTAGCTGTTAACGTTTAATTATTTCAGTTGAACGCTCGTTGCGACTTTGATGCCTTTTCTTATTACACATTTTCAGAAATTAAATAACAGGTTTGTGAAAAAGCAAAGCGTTTACCCTTGGTAGACGGTGCTGAAGCGGCAAGCGGCCTCCTGCCAGCGTGAGCGCCCCCTGCATGCGGCCCCTGGCTCTGCTCCTCGCAGTAACCGAGGCGACGCAGAGCGTCGGCCAGCGCCGCCTTCAGCAGCTGGATCTCGTCCTCCTGCAGCTGCAGCCTCTGCTCCAGGTGGGACACTCTGTCCTCCATGTCCATGTTGCTGCTGGCCGACACCGTGTCATCTGGAGAGAAGGTTAAATCCTGCTTTCATCAAAACTGTGGCAAAAATGAGGAGGAAGTGAGCATATAATGGTGGCTTCACTGGACAACAATAACAACAAAAACAAACGCTTTAAATTAAATAAAATCATCTTTTTGGCTGGAGGAGTTTCCACAGATGAACCAGTTTGAATTATTTAGGCCAAGTGAGTCGGAACCAGACATAAAGAAGGAAAGACAATCAAAGTAAACCAACACCAGTTTTAACTGACAGGCGGGAGGAGAAAGGATGGGAAAACGATCCGAGTCGCAGCTGCAGAAACAAAACAATGCTTTGTTTCCTTCCTGAATTAAAAATGTAAGTGAACTAGTTTAATGTGAGAAAATGTTGTGTGTTGTTAAGGCATTAGTTCAGGATTAGTTCAACATGTTGGCCTAAATGTGCTGTAATTTTCTTATTAACTAAAAAAATGTTGTTTGTGGTAAACCAAAACTCATAACGTCTTCAAAAATGTACATCTTTTGTTATAATTTTCACCCATGGAGGTCGCCATGTTTTCACCGATGGTTGATGGTCCATTCTGCACTGGAATCGAGGGAGTAAATACAGGAAGGCTAATTTTACCTGAGCTGTTCATCATATTGCATTTGACTGGTGTAATTTTAGATAATGACACACTGTGTCACTGTGGCTGGAATAAAATAAGAAAAAGAGAAAAAAAGAAGAATCTGGATCGTTTCTCACATAAGAGCTCAGTGGGAAAGAGCCGGAGCTAAACAACTTCCAAAGGACCTATTTGTGCTCTCAACATTTCTCTCCAGAAGACTTTGAGTCATTCGTATGAGCAAAATGTACGAAGGCTCTCTCTAACAGGTGATTGTTACCTTAACGAGCTAAAATTAAATCAAATCATTTTTCTGGACCAGATTTTTGTGTTTATGTAAAATCTCAAAGGTTCATGACACGCTTTATTCTGACAGAAGTTTCCAGATACTTCAGAGGAAAAGAAATCCTACAACTTTAGTTTCATCCACAGGTCAGACTTAAAATAAAATAATAATGACATATTTAATTGCATTTAATTTTAATTTAGTTTAATATTCAACAAGCTGAGAAGAAAATCCACATAAAGCGGATGGATACATGTAAATGTGTCTCTTCAGCGAAAAATACCACTGATTGTAGCCTCAGTAACTAACAACTTTCTCCTGATCTGATTGATCACCTGAATTGATCACCAGCTTGTGCGTAATCAAACATCTCAAGGTTATAATGATCCGGAGGACAAATCTGCGCTCCACTACCACACTGGAAACTGGAATTACAGGCACCACTTCAGCCAAAGTTTTGAAATCAGGGAACATTTCTGGAGATGAAGCGATCAGCATGGAGTTTGGATGTTCTCCTTGTGCATGCAGGTGTTATTTCCAGGTACTTTAGCTTCCTCTCACAGTCCAAATTCATACCTGTAGGGGTAGCTGTCCTCTCTAAACTGCTGCAAGGACCAGCAGATAGACGACAGACGTCCATCCATGCCGAATACATCGACTAGATTAATAGATTTTTCTAAAATCTCACTGAAAAAGTGATGTTATGCTTCTGCCATTAAATATTAATTATTTTCCGTTGATTCTACTAACCAACCGTCTTTCACTTTGCCGCTCTTATTTTAAACCCATTCCAACACAATCATCTGCCGTCAACCGAAGCATGGCAGGCAGCGCTGAAAGCTGGTCAGATTACCGAAGGCAAACTGGCTTCTGGAGATTATTCATCTGACCCACATCGCCGGATTACAGCCTGCTGCGAACCACAAAACATTTTACTTTACATATAAACACAAATGCAACTCTGACAAAACACGAAAGTACTTAAACTGCAAAAAAATATGGTTTTTTTTGTTAATTTTTGCAAATAACTTTCAGTTGAAGCCTTAATTGAAAAAAAGAATTAAAATAAATCTTGTGCAAAATCAGTTTTCCTTTCTGTTAAACAAATTCCAATAATAAAAAGAAATGAATTTCATAATCTGCCACACTTTATAGTTCATTTTGTGACTGAAACAATTAATCAGATCAATTGATTATTGAAATAATCAACTAATTTACATACTCAAAAAGAGAGCATTTGTTGAAACTGTTTAGGAAAATCTTTTTCGTTTTGGGAGTGAGCCACTGAATCGATCAGAGAAATGCACATTTGTCTTTAGATATTTTATTTAGAAAATCAGAGTAAATAGCAGCGTTTGAGAAAAGAAAAGCAAGAGAGAAGGAAGAAGAAGAAGAAGTGAAACTTAAAACATACAATTCTCCTTTATATCTTATCAGTTACTTACTGATAAGATATAACCCAGCTCTGTCTCCTGCAGGGAGTTTCTCTAAGTTTCTCCCATCTCTGGTTAATTGGTTCCTCTGTCCATAATTCAAACTTGGTCCAAAGGGTTGGAAAGAGAAGAAAAAACATCTTCACTGAAAACTCAGTTCCATAAATATAACACCTGCTCAGAAACCTTCATTATCGGCTGATTCTTCCCAGTAAATATGCCAAAGTTTTATTTCCAACGTACTCAGAGCGGTAATAAAGCCACAACTGTAGAAGAAATCAATATGTACATTTCTAATTTAAACAAAAATACCTTGCCTGTAAATATGTTCTATCAAGAAAAAGCATCTGGCAAGGCTGTTGAAATGGTCTAGTCAAAGTCCAGAACTGAACCTGATTAAAAAGTTGCAGGACTACTTACTTCAAAGAAATTAATTTTAAAAAAAAGCTTCTTATTCTACTGGGTTAGCCGCACAATTAACAAAACAAAGATAAAAATGCTAATAAAGACGGTGTGTAGATTTATATAAAACCATAAATGGAGTTAATTATTTTCGCCGCTGCTTTACCTCAGAGCAACGTATGCAGCTCTGTTACTTCTACAGTAACACATTTCACTGCCAAATGAGGCAGGAAAAGGCTGCAGGGAAATCAAACTTCTGATTTACATGCAATTATCAGCCGGAGGGGAGATTTGCATGGCAGAAGTGACCAGAATAACGCTGCATATCTTTACTTCTCATCACACTTTCATTTTGTCTTTACTAAGAGGCATAAGGGTTTAAACAGCTACCAGGTGAAGGAAAACTACCTTCTTTACTTTCTAAGTGACCCATTTGTCATTTATTTCACAAATTACAAAATAAAACACCACAAATTAAGTTGAGTATCAAATTAAATCTGTCAGAATAAAGCTGAATTATATTAAGTTCTCACCAACCATTCACTTCGTTTCTAACAGGAGGCGTTGGCTAAGGTTTTAAATAGCTACTGGCTTAAAGAGAAACATCTTTTATTAATTTTCAGTGGCTTATTTGTCATTTATCTCACAAATTACATCCAGAAACACCTCAAAACATTATGTGGAAAATCCGATTAATCACATCTCTTTCCTAACCATTTCTGGTGGAGTTAGAAACGAGAAAACCGGCATTTTATGAAACTGAGATGAAACTGACGAGGAAGTGGACAGAATGCTGGTGGGAGGAGATCATGAGCGAGAAATATGAAGAGAAACGTCATGTTTATCTAAGCTGCAGTAAAAATTAGACACACAAGGCGGCACACGGCAAACAAGGCGAGATAGGGATTGTTTTAGCGTCACAGGACGGCAAAAACCAACTGATTTCAGCTGAAATGTATCCTTCACCAAACACAGAATGTAAAAACAAATCATCCTGAAAGTCTGTTTTCATCAATTCAGGGTGAAAATACCTTGAAACCTTTAATACACAGCAGTAAAAACTGAGTAAAATGTGTTTTAGAGCAGCAAGACAGAAAAGATGCAAGATTTAAACTGATGCAGTTTAAGCACATTTCAGATTTAATCAACTGGATGTGTGAACATGTCTGGATGTCATGACGCAGTCAGTAAAAACCTGTTAGTAATGAACTGCATACTTTAAAAACAGAAGGAAGTCAGTGGCACCAATAAAGTAGAAAAATATGCCCAGGATGTTATTTTTGAAGTTTCTGGCTGGATGTGAAATATTAATTTCCCCCTAAATCTAAAAAGTGGTTGTGAAAGGAACGATCTCCATCATGCAATTATAATAACTGGCTACTAATGTTTTCCATTGTGAAGGGATCAAAGCCCACTCTTGATGGAAGAATTATTATTTAGTCTGTTGTAGCTCATTTCTTTTTATTTCAATGACATCTAAGTCTGGACTCTGTACCACTCCAGAGCTTTCATTTTTGTTTTTGCGAGTCGTCAGCTGGACTCGCTAATTTGTTTTGCATCGTTATTGTGTTGCTGCTCAAGTGTGCTTGAGCTTAAAAGGCAGAATTATGTATTTTTCAGGCACATGGTGCCACTTTGCAGCACAACCAAGTAACTATGATACCTTCTGTTGTTACTAAAATGCTGTAGATATAAAAAAATGACTTACAGGAAATTTTAATTTGTAATTTGAGGTCTTGAAATTGGGTCTCTGTCTCTTTAAGGGGCTCCTGCTCTTTTCAACACTCTGACTTCAACACATCATCACAACAGTGCTCCTCATTATGCCGTTTACAGCCGTTTTGAGGAGCGTTGGATGAAAAGTAGGTTGCATGTACTGCAACCAGGTGTTTGCTAATTGCTGCTGCCGCTAGTCTAGAGGAGCTGAGTGGAAGACGGCGCTCGGTAAGAGCAAGCGTTTAGGCACCCGGAATGGTTGCCAGAGGAGATTCAATTGAATTGCTCAAACATGCATAAAACAACCAAAACAAGACACCATGTATGTTTTTGATAACAGAAAACATCAAAACATGACTGAAAGTTTAATAAAGTCAATTTTACATAATAAGGTCTAAATGTTATAAGTGGAACTCGCAATTATTTACTTCAAACCAGCTGATATTTCTTGCTCAAAAGTCACTTGTAAATTACTTTTGTCTTATTTCAGGTGGACTAAAGTATTTGCACTAGAAAGTAGATAAAAATAAGATTTTGTGTTTTCACAGTGTAATTTTACAACACATCTAACAGAATATTTTCTCACATGCCTTGGGGACAAGATGGGATTGTGTATTTAATTTTTGTGGCTTGCAAGTTGTTTTCATCTTGGAACTGAACACAATTTGCAGCAGCCTGACCTTAATCTTGCATTTGTGCTCAAAAATCCACCCGTGTGGCTGAGCAAAATCAATTCTGCAAGGAAAAGTGGGCAAGAAATCAGTCATTGAGTTATTCCCAAAGGTTACACACCCAGTTATAAAGTTTAATTGGGGAATTGTTTGTTTTTTTTCTTTTACATGGGGACTGGTTGGTTCAGACAGATGCTTTATTCCTTTTGTAAATGAAATAGCATTTTGTGTTAGCTCCGATTTTCTGATTGAAATCTGTTCAAAATCTTTCAGTTTTCTATGTGTAAACTGGTGTTTATGAGGTAATGTCTCATTTCTTCCAGCTTTAGAAGAAAACAGGATGAAAGCAGCAGGGTTCACCTTCATATCCACCATCTGTTTGGAGGAGCTACAGCAGCGATACTATTCATCTTTGTCCTTCAATTACCATAAAACACACAGAGTCACAGTGGGTGCGAGTCAGTGGTATTGCATTACTGTCCCTGCTAACCAGAGGTCACATCGACTTCACATTCAGCAGCCAACAGAACTCACATGCACCAACTTCCCTTTCTGCAGGATTTCCATTTAAACAACACGGTAGCGGTATTTAAGAGTCAGCTGACGTGAGGCTGATTCAGACACATGGCTGGTTTCAGGAAGCAGGGAACGAGGGGAGCTGGGAGACAAAAGAAAGGGATGAATGGAGAGAGCGAGGTGGAGGGAAGACAGGCGGAACGATACGGCTGATGAAGCGCTGAGTGACGGAGGCCGGTGCAGGCCGGGGGGTAATCAGAAAATTGAAGGTGGTGAAATATTCATGCTGTGAATTGAGGGTGAGGATGAAGGTGGAGCTGCCTACCTGCCATCCGGCCTACGGCGATTTTCTGGTCACTCCTCCTGTCAGTCAGTCCAGAGAGCGAACAGACGCTCAGTCAGCCTGGTCACTTTCCCCAACTACAAGCTCATGGACTCCCTCCCATCTCCACACACACTCTCACACACACACTCCTCTCTAGCTGAACCACTCCCTCCTCCATCTCCACTTCCTCCTCAGTCCCTTGGACCACTCCCTCTTCCTCCTGCCATTCCCTCCCCCCAGATTTCCCTCTTCATCCTCTTTACATCCCTTCTCTTTCCCGTGTCTCATTAACTAAAGGCAGGGAGAGCAGAGAGTGGCGAGGCGGAGCCTGGCTCACGGCCACGTTCACACACTGCATCAGCATCTGTACAGCCAGGCACCGCCAGGAAGAGATGCTGCAGAGTCACACTGCATGATTAATGACACCCTCACAGAAAAGGTTAGGCACCACACCGGACACATGCTGCCTTTTCCTGATGGAAATATCATAACAAGACGCCATGTTACACCAACTGGCTAAAGAGACCCCGTTTGTCTTCAGTTTGCATCAACAGGAAGTGGATTTCTGCAGCTTAAATCACAAAAAAGTGATAAAATTCAAAGCATAAAGGAGATTTTCCCTGTTTAGTTTGGGAAGCTTCAGACTTAGCACGCTGCAATAATCAATTAATTGCATAATCAAGGTTATTATCGTGAACTAAGACTAACAAAATGACAAAAACTGAAAATGAGAAAACATTTCTAACTGAATAAAAACATAAACTACAACTACATTAGTTGTAGTTTATAGAACTACAACTAATGTAGTTAGTTTCATTTTTCACTTCTAAAAAAAAGTTTAACTTTTTTAGTTTATAAAACTAAAAAAATGAAATTATAAATATAATATCCTTTGAATTTTTTGTTCATGAATCTATTTATTAGCCTTTCGAACTTAAGCTCGTCTGCAAATCGGCAACAGAAAAAGTTGGGAGAAAACACCAGAGTCTGTTGATCGTTCAACAATAATTTAATACATTTAACGTCTGTTAGCCCTAACCCTTATCTATGTAAACATAATCACAACACAATACTCTGACTTTTAAAATCTGACATATGAAGAACTACTAAACTACTAATACAACTAATAAAAATTAAAGTAAAATTAAATGTTTAACTAATAAATGAAAACTAACAAACACATTAAAAACTAATTAAAGCAAAATTAATTAAACAAACTTAAAGTCAAAATGAAATAAAACGACTCTATAATTAAATACCAAAACCTATGATAAGATAAATGAGCTCAATAATTTCCATTCTGATGATTGATATTTTTAGGAGGGTAATTTTGTTTACGGACATCATAATCCACTTTATTTATGGTTTTGGTTGTTTTAGTTTTTATTTTTGCTGTATTTGCTGTTTTTCGTTGCTAGGTTTTACTTTAGATATTTCAAATTCCAGCATTAAGTGTTAATTGGTCTTGGAGAAGTTAAACTTGCATTATTCTGCTTTTATCATAAAATTAACGGAAAATGGTCTCAAAACTACAAATTTTGGCAAAGACAAAATTAACTTTCATTGCAGGCAAGGAAGCTGATGCTTTCTAAAGAAAAACAAAGAACATATTTAAAAAACACGACTATTACTGACTACAAAAACATATAATGTTGTAAACAAAGATCTTATAAGCAGTTAATTCAATAAGTCCTTATTTCTGTACACTGATGGATAAAAATTTGACCTCAGCGCCTGATGCCTAAACTGACAGGAGACTCTTTCACTCCCTGAAGATGGTGTCTTGTTTTAATCACCTCACATCACAGTCTGCACGTCTGTCCATTGGCAAACAGGGCTGTGACGGACGGCTCTAGCAGCTGTAACACTCTACGCACTGCTTCAGTCATCAGTCACATCGATCTGTAGGAACAGCCTGTTCTCTGCAGGCTGCAGCTTTCTTTCCCTTTAAACTGAAATGTGTTTCAGGTGCCGTTATGCTCTGCAGCAATGTGTGTTTGTGTGTTTTCATGGAGACACATCTGCTTCCTCTTGTTCTTTATTACTTAAACATTCAGCCCTTTTCCAAGAGAAATCAAGTTTTTTTAGTAGAAGATAATAACATTTCTGCTCCGTTTCAGCTAATTAAAGTCCGGATGGGAGTTCCAACAAGACACAAATTCTACGCCTACTCTGTGTCTCGAACTCACACTACATAGAAAATATAAACTCAGAGACAGGAACCATTAAAACCCAAATTCACTGAGTTGCATCAACTAGGGATGGAGTTAAAAGTGTGTTAAAAAGCAGCCTGGGTGTCTAATGTGGGGAGCTAATCTGAGAATTGTTCCTATAATGCCATAAAATTCTTTAATATATAATCCACAGGAGTGCAATAAAACGATAAACAATATTAACAGGTGAAGGGGAACAGTGTTGGCCTTCTGGTGTAATCAGGAGTGAGAGGAGAGAAGCTGATCTGGGTGGAAGGTCTCTGGTTACAGAGGACAGATGGTTGCTAAAGACAGAGAAAAACAACATGAGGCTTTACCACCACTACGTATTTTTATGATGTTCCTTACATCTTTAACGCAACTCCTTCAACGTTTAACAATTTCAAATGTAGCAGCTCACATGTAAGGGTAAAAAATATTACATTTCTAGAAAGAAAAAGGTGATACATTCTGACAACAGGAGGGGACCAAGAACAGAGCCTTGAGGGACTCCAGAAGATACAGGAAATGTTAACATGAGATCCAAGGGGTCACTTGGGCCTCACTACCTCTTTACCTCATGCGGCGTGGCACTGAGGGTTTTTTGGTGGTTCCGGGAACTGATGTTCTGACGGGACACCACCCTGCTTCGCTGCTGTCAGACCATAAAAATTACCCACAATCCTCCTTAGCATCACGTGACACTAAGACCCCAAGAGCCAGAAAGACATCCGTAGCATAGGATACCCCCATTATAAGCCTGTCGGGCCACCAGGCTTTACTTGGCCCCCCACCAGGATAAGTGTTTTATTTTAAGTAGATTATTATTTTTTTTTTACAAAGAACAGTGACAGTAAAGACGGATTAAGCTAGGTGTATCGTTGACGCATTGAACTGTTGGAGACCTGGTGACCTGTCCAGGGGAGTCCCAACTCTTGAATTCTCCCATTAACTAAATTTCCTTTACTAGTGTGTATTAAACTTTGTCAATGTTTTGGTCATGTAAAAAAATAAAGTCACAATTGTGGTGTTTCCGTTAAAATCAGATGTGAATAAGTTTGTCCTGCGATAAGTCACTAATAAAAGTTCTGCGCCATTATCCTCCAACTACTTCCTGTTGTCTTCTTCGTGGTTTGCGCCAGTGGCAACATCACACAAGATCATGTGACTTGTGTGATGCAAAAAAAAGGAGTTTCCATTGCAGTTTTTGAATGGAAACACCAAAAAAATAAAACCACCTCATCCTATCAACATTTTTTAGCGACAACTCTTTTAAAAAAAAAATAAAGGTTTATTTCCATTAAGCAGATTTATTTTCAAATTGTCAAATTGCGAATACCAACCATGCAAAAGGATTAGGATCTGCAGCCGTCCTTGCTGTGGATTAAATCAGCTGAGGTTTTTGATGCTACTAGACGTAATACTTCTTTAATGTGTTAGTTGGATAAAATCAAATATACAACTGAGAAGCTTAAGATGGACAGATGACCTTCCACAGCAGGACCAGCTGTCACTTAACTGCCAGTAAATATCGATTTTCCCTCTATGTTCTCCATCTCTTCCTCACTTTCAGCCAAACAGTATTTATATCAGGTTTTCTAATTAGATGATATGTAACCAGGGGCTTCAGCTGAATTTAAAAGTTCAACATTGACTAATCAGATCGTACTGGAACATCACAACTCCGGTCAGACTTTCACCCCTCGCTGTCCTTCCACCTGCCGCTCAGCGGGGCCGTCTGTGGGCTTTAATGAGCAGCAATGCATTAATCTACACACACACTCACTGGCACACACTCTGGTTTAAAAGTTCAAAGATTCAGATTGTATTCTGCTCTAGTTTCATGTGGTTCAAGATGATTCATTTGTAAAATCAATTCTGCTTTCACAGAAAAGAGAAAAAGACACATCTATGGATCTGTTACAAACACAAAGCCCTGCAAAAATATACAGACAGCTTGAGATTTTTCATATTTTTTCATGTTGCAACCAAAAACTTCAATGTATTTTGGGGAATTTTAATAGGATACACCAACACAAAGAGGTGCGTGATTGTGAAGTGGAAAAAAATTATACATTCAAAAGGGAAATCTAAAATTTATTTCCCCCTTTCAGTTTACTTCTTCAGTTATTATCAAAATCCTATATATATCAAAAGAAATCTGACTTTGAAATTTAACGCCTTGAAATTGGGTCTTTGTCTCTTTAAAAACTCCTTATCTTTCTGAAACTCTGCCTTGAGATACTCATCCCACCATCGCTCCTCTACTAACCCTTTCACAACGTTTTACCAGCGTTGTACTGAGAAGTAGCTCCTATAAAGAGCTCAGCTGATGCGCAGTTCCACCAGGTGTCTGCTAATTGCTGCTGGCTAGTCTGAAGGAGCTGCTAAAGAAGGCTGCTCTGTGAGATGGAAGCTTGGAAGCTTGGAAATTGCAGCTTGGAGGCGGAGCTGCGCCTCGAAGGCGGGGCTAAGTCCAACCAGGCGTTTTGCGCAGCTGAATGGTTGCCATGGAGATTAAAGAATTTCTCAAACATGCATGAAAGAATCAAAGCAACACTACAGGTTTGGTTTTGATGACTGAATAAAATTATAACATGATGTAAAGCTAAAAACAAAAGTCAGTTTTACAAATTATTGTCCCTTTAAAAAATCCAAAACTGAGAGAATTTTTTGCTTTTACTATTTTCTCCACTGTTGGTTCCATGACGGCATCAAGAAATGTCAATAAAAATGTAAATATGAGTATTTCACACAGTAACCACATTGCCTAAAAGAGACTGCAAAAAAATTGTCAAATGATTTTTTTAAACTTCACTTTTATCGTTACCACAATAAATATCACAAACCTTTCATAGCAGTGAAAGGAGGTTCTAGAAAGTACCGACTCAGATTAACACTGAGGAAGTGTGTAGAGGTTTTAATATTTGACTCTGCTAGTCCAAAACCCATTGCCTAATTTAACTCTCACTTGTCCTTTGATGCTCTAGATATGATAAATATCCAAATTCTTCAAGCATTTGCATGTAATGCTTCATGAGAATCAGGATATTGCAAATGCAAACATGCCAGGGAGGATAAAGAAACGAGAAACTCCACCACCGGCAGCCGTGATGATAAGAACTATTTATTACTACTTTTCTGGGTAACTGTATTACTGTGGTTGTGTGTCTCTCTCAGCAATAATAGCCCCACAAACACAAATAGCTGCTGAAGAAGCTCTTGAAAATCATTCCCATTTGTAATACACTTCTTTAGAACAGCAGTCACATGAAAAAGTGTGATTTGTAACACTAAGCAGCACACAGTAACTGCATCTAATCATATTTTCAATTTTATCGATACAAAGGAAAAAATAGCAAAACTATTATAATTTAGGAACGATGCGAGAGCTAGTTCTAATCTCATGGCTTTTTTGTTATTGTCATAGCAACTCCACAGCAACTGTTATGGCAGTTTGTTTCGGTGCCTACCAACATGGCTGCCAAAGTTCCCATAGCAGTGATGTCACATGAGAACTATGCATTGTGTTAATTCACCCACCATGACAGGTTCCAAAGTAAAAAAGACTTTGACTAAGTCGTTCCAAAAACCTTCAATTTGTTCTTCTTGAGCCATCCAAAAGTGGATTTTATTATTCAACAGCATAATGGAGGTGCACTGTTCCTGGAGGTTCTGCAATACCAGGACAATGCGTGGAGTGGACGAGGCAAGCCCCTATTCCAGCTCCTTGTTCCAAAAATCAATTTAATACTTTGTCCTCGTGTAGAGGACTATCAGATATTAAACTGATAAGAACAGAAACTACACTTGATCTGAGCCAAAAGGCCGAGAAGCGATGCCACATAACTGGGGAGGAAACCATTTCTTCCAGGCCGAGCCCAGTTTAACTCACGGTTCGGAAACTTTAACATTAATTTAAAGCTTTAGCAGAAACACAAACAGTGGTATATTTATTTTATGATGACCCGGTAGTTTTAGTTTTAGTATGTCGCGAGGTATTAAACTCAATCAGTCAACTAAAGGAAAATATCCGGGTTTACGTGAAACCACGTGGTACGCTTTCGTCCAATAGGAAGCGGAGAAGCGAACACGACTCCCAATTTAGTTTCCCATAACACTATAAACGTACGTGCCGATTTATTTCGCTGTTTAATTCCAGTTCCTTAAATAAAGTTTTCCAGAGGAGCTAAATTAAGTTTATAACCCACTAACTAACTGATATATGACGCTAAATAATATATATATATCGACGTAGTAACAACAACAAAACTGTCCCAACTGCTGTTAAACATTTGGAAATTAATGTTATAGGAGAAACATGTACACCCCTTAAACTACAACGAAAACATTTGCATCGTAATTATAACTGCAATAATGTGAAAGCAACTACATTTGTATACAACACACACTTTAAGGCATCAGATAAACTGAAACTCACCAGGAAACGTCGCTTTACTTCTTGAATTGACGTCGGAAAATGAGCTAAGCTAACGATCAATTAACCTAGCCATTCATTGTGCGCATGCGCAGACGGCATACCCAGGTTAAAAATAAACGATCATAACCCGGAAGAGTTTTTAGTTAAGTGCCCTTGTGAAACGAGTTGTGTGGTGTTTTTACACTTGAGGTTGTATTTATTTAATTAATTTATTTATTTATTATAAAACAGAACTAAAAAATAGATTTAAAAAATTGCTCTATTTTAAAATTCCCAGATTTAAAAAGTTAAAACGTACAGTAAAAATATTATCAATACCACAGTATCTGATTTTAAATTGATTATTTTAAGATTAATTTTCAGATTCACTGTGTTTACTAACCAAAATATGTATTTATTCCAATTCAAATATTAGAAACAAACAGAAACAAGAAAAAATATTACCAATGCGTTTATTTTAAGATTAGTTTTCAGATTAATTTGGATTATTAACCAAAATTTAATTCAATTTAAATATTAGAAACACATGGAAACAAAAAATAATAATTCAAAGGAAAATTACTTTCTATTTTAAAACAGATCAGAAAACTAAAATATAATTTAAAAAAACATTACAAATGGACTATCTGTTTTGAATTGATTGTTCAATGATTATTTTTTTAATGTATTGTGCAAACTAAACCAAAAATACATATAATTCTTATCAACATTTTCATTACATAAGTAAATGCACAATAGTTCTAAAAGTAGTGAGTAAATGTACATGCAATAAAACAATTTAATTTTAAAAATGTGTGTGAATTGTCCTTGCAGCCATCAGGTGTGTCCGTGTTGCCGGCAGGCGGGCGGCTCACCGTTGTTGCAGTACTGTAGCAGCAGGTTGGTGCTGTCACACAGGCTCCCACACGAAGCGATCCTCTCCGACATCCTTCCCCGCTCCTCTCCCCTGTCCGCGGCTCCTCCGGCTCTCGGCGGACTCCCCCGGCCTCCCTTCGCTTTTCTCCGTCTCGTCTTCACGCCCTCGCCCCTTCCCGTCTCCCCCACATCCATAAACATTCACACCTTCACCTGCCTCAGCTGCCTCTGCTTCTCCCGCTCCGGCTTCACAGCCAGCGGCAAGCCGACGTTTTATTACACACCGACTTCCGTTTCTTACTTTCAAATTAAAAGCATGTCGCTTCTGTTTTGACGGGACTTTGGGATCCTGCTGCCACCACCATGTTTCACAGTTTTCTTAGGTGTGGAAAAAATGCCTTTAAATTCTCTGAACCACTATTTGGAGAATTTATGAGAAATAAAAGTTGAATCCCATAATGTTTTCATCTTAAATGTTTCATTATAATTTTGTTTTCTGCTTTTCATTATCTTTTAAATATAAATATAAATTAAAATAACTTAATCATTTTCTAATTGTCTGCCAGTCAAATTCATCAAACAAGCAAGAAATGGAAAAGTTGCCAAATGAACAGTCCTGCTGCGTAAAGCAAATAAATAAGTAAATAAATAAATAAATAAATAATGGGAATAAAATAAAATGTATGAGATTAATATAAAATATTACATAGTTTAATGTCATTAAAAGAGGGGATTGTGTCAGGAAAAAATATTTTCTGGTAATAAATTTATTTTACATTATCTGATAATAAAATTTTCCACCACAGAAATCATGGCCATCTAAAATCAGAAGGTATGAAGCGAATTTATGCTAAATGAAAGTAATAATTATGGGATAGTGCATAAAAAGCATTCTGAAATGTAAGCTTTTTTATGCATTTTGTAGCATGGTTGGGGGTTTGCAAAGGAGGCCAGAGGTTAATATCATAAAGATTCTTCCAACTCGTTTAAATCTGTAATTCCCATTCATAGGTCTCGTTGGTTTTTGGACTCTCCCGTTGTTCATGATGTTAAACAAATCTTTTCAGTGCTGGCACAGAGTACCAGCTGAAATCAATAATAATTCCTGACCAAATGTGATTATAGGATTTTTCAACTTAAAATAAATTATTGGAAATTTCAGCACTTCTTTTAAAACATGTTTCATTATTTACATTTAAAGAGATGTGCACAAATTGTCACTTTAAAAAAAACGTTAAATTTTGATGTTGAATATGATTGTGTCTCTAATAGATTGAATTTAATCATAAAATATCATGCAAACATGTTAAGATATTAATTTGGTTTCAATTTCATTCACGTAATAGAAAGGTTTTATTTTGAAAATCCGACGATTCCATTTCCGGTTTCCCTCGTTACCTACGGTTAGCTTACGGAAATGTCTTCCTCTGTCTACCCTCCCTGTAGCTGTTTCTATAGCAACAGCTTCTCGGCCAGCTCAGCTGCTCGATCATTGGAGGCAGAAAAGGTTAAGACTTGCAAAAGTCTGCGTCCAAATTACGTAACAAACGGGTGAGTGAGGTTTCAGTGTCTGAGAGGCGAAACTGAATCTCGGTGTTGTGGTTTTGCTCCTTAATAATTGATGGAGAAGCAGCCGCTACTTCTATTTTAAATTGATTAGGGAGCGCCGATGAATGAATGAGTGAACTAAAATAAAACTAAATTAGTTTATTTTCAATCAACCAGAGTCATTTCTCTATATCCCAGAAGTTAAACTTATGCTAAATCCTATGTTTTTAAGTTTAAATTAATTAGACAGCTTCTTCAGGGGCAGATTACTGCGTCCAAGATGCACATAAGAGCCTTATCGCAGATCCTTCCTCCCAGCAGCACTGCTCCCAACAAACTCAAGAGATGTTTTGCATCCCTGCTGATATTTGTGCAGTTTTTCTAATCTCAAATAACATCCCTGCCTTTATTTTCACATCCCTTGACCGAAGGGAGGTGAAAAGTCCTGAAGAGTCTGTTTTCTGCACAAATACACACATCTGGTATATTAACTGGAAAATATGTTAATTATGGTCTGAAAAACTTTTTATTACTTTATCATTGCTTTTCTTTATTTTGACACTGTAATGTAGTGTTTCTTTTTGTTTCATAAAAGGCATTTTGAACTACTTGTTGCTACATAAATAGGAAATAAAAAGGGACAGAAACCTACAAATAAATAAGTAATATATTTATTACATACACTGTATTAAAATGACAGTGTATTCTGTGTTTATGTTACACTTGAGGTTAGTGATATTCCATGTGATTTCATTATGCATGATATATAAAATAACCAACTTATAGCATATAAAAATGTATTTCTTGTTTTTGAAATATTTTCTCAAATATCTGCAGGAGAGACGGACGAAATAAACAAATTAAGTAGAAATAAATAAAATCCATTCTATCAATAGTTTATGTTTTGTGTTTCAAACAAAACACAAAACTTTATTAAAAGTTTAGTTAAAAGTTATAATAACTTAATTATGTTAATTGCCGTTAATTATGTTGACTTCAATGGTAAAGAACTCGCGTTGTGTTTCGGGATCTCTACAAACTATTTACGGTTACACACGTTTTGCATTGACGTCATCACCACCCACCCTAAACTCCGTAATGCGCCTGCGCCGTGACGTAGTGTTGTTATTGTCACGTGACCATTGCTAACTCTAGCTTCTGCTAGTAAGTGCTAGAAGTGATGATGAAACCAGGAGAAATAAAACGTTCTGACGTGTGGCCGAGAGGTTTATTAGTTAAACTTCACTCAGTCGGTCTGTGTTAAGTTTCCTCTCAATCTTTTCTGGTGAAAAGCCGCTTTGAACCAGAAGCTAACTTTACTGTTAGCGGGGTTAGCATTAGCCGAAGCGCCTTCAAGGGAGGAAGAACTGAACTCAGTGAGTACAACTAACTTTTATGTTTCTGTTTAAGCTAAGAAAAAAGTGGTTTAAGAAAATGAGAGGAAGAAATAACAACAATGGTTAGACCGAGTTAATATTTTTTTAAAACCGCTCATTTGTGAGTGTTTGTCCAAAGTTACGGAGCCTTCCAGGGGACATGGGGAAATGTTTTTATTTTGCGTTCCCTCGCAATAATCTACTGATCAGTTATGCGGCGTAATTGAACATTCTCAATATTATACTTCATTCTGTCTTGTCAAAATGTTACAGATTTACGTAACAAAACATGGTGACAGTATCACTCTTAGCTTTTCAGAGCTGTTTTTAAGAGTGTTGAGATTTCAGTTTTGGTCTCCATTTAAACCGAGTTTATCGGACTGTTCGGCGTGAAAACATCCTTAAAGAGCGCCTGCTCTGATCGGCCATGGTTGAAGTGGTGTTGCTGCTTCCTTTCAGCTGGGTTTCAGGATGAACAGGAGGTCGAGGTCGTCCCATCTGGGCTTGCTGATGCTGGGCTCCCAGCTGTTCCAGGTGGGCCTGGACAACATCCCCCCTGCCACTCTGGCTGTCCTGGCTCTCAACATTTACCTTTTCCTCTTCCCAGCAGCTCCGCTCATGAGGGTAAATAACTAATCCACACATCCAAACATTTAAAAGCAAAACGATGTATATTTTTTTCATTTACTGAATTGTGCTTGGTGGTTCAGTTGACAGAAATAGTCACCATTTTGCATGATTTCTAAAAGAAACGCACAGATTCTGATATTCATATCTGTTTTAATTCTTAAATTTATTGGTAGTTTAGTTACTTGGAACTGAACTACTCTTGGTGCAAAGTTATCAAATAAATGTGTAATTCATCACATTTATGTCTGTTTAAAAAATCAGCTCAGCTGTTTTTCTGCTTCAGATCAGCCGATACCTCAGAAGTGGAAGAAGTGGATTGTTTCATTCTTAATGTGTTTTGTTTATTCCCAGACCTGTGTGAGCGTCCAGCAGGTGTACTGGCAGGGCGACTGGCGGCGGCTGCTCCTGGCGCAGTTCCACCACGCCGACGACTTTCATCTGTACTTCAACATGGTGTCTCTGCTGTGGAAGGGGATGAAGCTGGAGCGGCAGCTGGGCACAGGCTGGTTCCTCTACGTTCTGTCCGTCTTCTCCGTTCTCACCGGGGTGGTGTACCTGCTGCTGCAGGCGCTGCTAACGGAGCTAGCTGACGACCAGTACTACAGCCAGGTCTGCGCTGTCGGATTCTCTGGTACGAGTAGATCTGCGGGTTTTTGAGTGGAAACGTTTGGGTCCTCTTCACTGTTTGGTTTTTATGTTTATTTCCAGGTGTGCTGTTTGCGCTGAAGGTGCTGAATAACCACTACAACCCCGGAAGCGTGATATACATGATGGGGCTGCCGGTGTCCAGCCGCTACGCTAGCTGGGTGGAGCTCGTTCTGATCCACTTAACGGTACCTGGGTGAGTTTAAGCGAAAACACCCTGGATTCTGGAGCCGCTTCCCAGATTAGACTCGTAAAGATGCTTTTTAGTCCCAGTAAAACCAGTTTAAACAGCTTTATAATCATTAACTAAGCTTTTTTTCACTTTAACTATTTTATAACTCTGAAACACTTCAAGTTCCATTTTTCCACCAGTTTATGTTCAGTTTATTTTTTATTAATTTATTTAAACATAATGCTGCACTAAATGATACTCTATTCAAATTTATAAAGATGCTTTTTTATTAACTGCACTGTTGGAGTTTATCCACTAGATGGAGCTGTTTCACGTGTTTAATAATATATATTATAGACTTAATCAGATGTTTTTGTCCTCAGTCCTGATAAATTAAAACCATTTAGTCAAAAATCTAAATTGACCTTTTAAAAAAACAGCTTATAGTTTTTGATAAATATCTATTGTTAGACGTTTATCATTTTTGCAGAGCGATTTCATTTAAATTTTTAGGTTTAAAAATAAAGAAATGTATAAAAACTGTGCAAAAAATATAAATTTTATTTTATTGTTTGTTGATATTTGTTAGTTTTCTTTTTTTTCAAGCACAGTTTATAACTGAATGACAAGAAAAATTATTACTGCTAATTACAGCTGCAGCTAAAGTTTATTTAATAATCGAGTAATCTATCGATTATTTTTGATGAATTGTTGAAATTTAATGCAACTATTCAATTAGATTAGCCTGAAAACAATATAAAGATAACATTTTTATTCAACTTTTATTAAACCAGGTAAGCTATTAAAAACAAGTATACAGTATTTACAATAGAGACGTGACATTTTAAAGGTTAAATAAATAAGTACATTGCATTTTTTTTTATCCATTTGTAGAATATTTCACTTATGGTGTGGAAAATTTTCTTTTCTACCCGTGGAACTAGAACCTTTTTTCTCAAGATTAAGGAATTATTGACTTAAAACAAGCTTATATATTTTTCTGAAAAGTTACTTGTAAATTAGTTTAGTCTTATTTCAATTGTACTGAGATATTTGCACTAGAAACTAGATTAAAATGACTTGGTAATATTTAGTTTTTGCAGTGTAATCCTGAGCGTTGGAAATGTTCTGCTGGGAACCATTAAGTCCAGGAAGTGTTTGATTCCCAGAACCAAACATGGAGAAGCTGCATCCAGCCTCTGTGCACCACAGATCTGGAACAGAAAACTGAAAAACAGCCGAAACACTGAGTTCCTTTAAATCTGGAATAAAAACCCAAATGTTTAGAAACATAATAAATGAAACATTAACCAACATTTTAATGTGTGATGACGATATTTAACAAAATGTAATGTTTCAATTGTTGATTTTTGAGTTTTTATGATGTAAACTGGCCTGTTGCTGAAGCCATTGATTGATTGATTGATTGATTGATCCGTGTCTGCTGCTCCTCCAGGTCTTCGTTTGAGGGCCACCTGGCAGGAATCCTGGTGGGTTTGCTCTACACATCCGGACCACTCAACAGAATCATGAGGAAATGTGCAGGTCTGACTTCATGTAGCCGTTTTCTCTTCTTTAGAACCTTTGACCCGATACTGACGCCGCCGCGGCTCAAACACAGCAGTTCTTAAATATGTTCAAAGTTTTAAATTCATTTGATTAGAAATTGACTCATTTATCATAACCGGGTCTTTCGGTTCGATTAGACAGTTCTAACTGTAACTTACTGGTTTTACTGGTTTCACTGGATTCTCCTGTTTCTGTGTTTTCTCCAGATTTGTTCATGGCAAACGAACACGGATCACATCGCAACTACTACAGATCTTCCGGCGCATCAGGTACCAGAGCATGCTGGGAAATAGTTAATAAAATATAAAAATAAAGTCATAATATTACCAGAATAAAGTGGTAATATTATGTCTTTCTCCTATAACTTTATTCTCATAATATTGACTTAATTAGCAAAATATTTTGAATTTATTCTTGTATGATTTCATTGTCATAATTGTATAACTTTATTCTTATAATTTTCTATCTATTTTTGTAAATTTCTAACTTTATTCTGCTAATTTTATCATTTTCTCATATTATTTAAACTTTAATCTAATAATTTTATAACTTTTTTGTTTGACTGTCATTGATGTAATATTATAAATTTATTCTCATACTATTACGACTTTGTTTTCGCAATTTTATGTCTTTATTCTACTAAGAGTTGAATTTTGTAATTTTATTACTTTAGTATCATATTATTTTCTTCATTTTTGTTTGACTTCCATTTTTGTGATATTATGAATTTATTCTCTTAAATTTATGACATTTTCTCAGAATATTTTGACTTTATTCTCATAATTTTGTCTTTATTCTCATAATTTTGTCCTTTATTGATCTTTTTCTTATCATGGCTCTCATCCTCTCATATATTCAGGTTATGCCGGCCATAGTGGAGTACATGGCTACTTTCACGACCTCCCAGGTTACCGCACGGCGTCGTACACCGGCGGGCTGACGGAGGAGCAGCAGCTGGAGGAGGCGATCAGAAACAGTCTGCACGACCGAGGTGAGACGCTCTGAACTCTGAACTCTGACAGAAACACACCTGACGTTACTTCCTGCTCATTCTCTCAGGACGAGGCCAAGACGGACGAAGGCGTCCATATCGGGACATCTCTGATGATTCTGATGATTTAAGCGCCGAGGAGATGAGGTGGAGGAGGTTGAGGCGGTTCGACAGCTGAACTCTGACAGGAAGTAGAAGAAGGAACAGACTGAGGAGGATTGCTCTGATTAAAGCGCTCAAACGTCAGCGTTTCACCACCTTCTGTTCTTTCCTGAGTCTGTTACTAATGAGCCAAAGAGAGCAGATTCTGAGTTTATATATTTTATAAAAGCCAGAAAACGTGCAGCTTCTGAGCTTCGACTGCAGGACGAAGTTTGGAGGTAAAAGTGAAAAGATTTCTGTTCCTTTTTAACTCAAACTGAACTCTGGTTGGTTTGGACAGTTTGCTTATAAAAATCATCAAACATTTTCCAGTTTCATATCAGACTGATGTAATATTAGTCTGTCTAAACAAAAAAACAGAGAGGAATAAATGTCTGAGAAGGAACAACTCTGAAATTCTGAGATCAGTCTCAAATTTTCTTCAAAAAAAAATTAATTTCTGGGTCAAAAGTTTGGGAGAAACTCAAATTCTTAGATTAATTTAAGACATTTCCTAGAAAAAGTCAATTTTCTGAGTTTGAAAAATCAAAGAATTGCAGAAATTTCTGAGTTCTTTCTGAAATTTCAGGGGGTTTTTTAAAAAAAATTGACTTTTCAAACTCAGAAATTTCTAACTTTTTACCTGGATAATTTCTAAAGAAAAAAAAAAAGATTTTTATAGAAAATTTCTCAGAAATACCAGACTTTTTTATAGAAACATTCTCAGACAATTGTTGGCTTTTTGTAGAAAATTCTCTAGAGACTTTTGACTTTTTTCTAGAAATATTAAATTTTTTGTCTAAAAATTAAAAAATTTCTCTTTTTATATTTGAAAGTAATTTTTCAAGTAATTAAAATAGGATTTTTTTTCCTAGAAAATTCCTGAGAAATCAAATTAATCTCTCTTAATTTGGAGATGTACGATGAACATGTTTTTATATTTTTCTATCTCCTTAAAGCTGCAGCTTTTCCTCTTGCTGTTCATGAGTTGTCAAAGGATTTTTCTTTAATTTTCAATTGTTTTATTTTTGTAACAAATTGTCAGAACATCTTGGAAAGGCCTTATAATAAATGTCGTTTTGCAGTAGAAAAGTCTCACTGATTTAATTTAACTAAAATTTTAAGTGCCTTTAGTTGTTCATTAGTCTGGAAAAGTTTTGATACTGAAAATAAAATTTTAACCTGAGAAAAAAAAAAATTTTAAATCTGAAAATAATGTGTCAAACTACTTTTCATATTCAAGTTTTTTTTTTTTTTCAATCTCCATTTTTTTTTCTTTTTAACAAACTTTTTGGCCCCAATTTAGCTCCATATAGGTGTTCTCGACATGTTAGCAAAGTTAAACTGAGTGATTTTTTTATTTTATTTATTGAAACATGGAAGAAGCGATTATAGCTCAGTTTGTATCGATTGTGACGCTAATGAGCATTTTTGAATAATTAATTTTTGAAGTTAGTGAATAAATCAACATATTTTGACAAAAACTCTAATCTTGTGAAAAACACACAGAAATGACGGCTGCAAAATAATCACAAATAATTAGAAGCAGTCACAGTTCGTGTCTTCCAGCTTGTCGGCCATGACAGACTTCCTGTCGGGTTGGTTTAAACCGATGGGGTGCCTGTCTGCTAGATCTCCAAAGACAATATTTCAACTGATTCCTTCCTATCTGATGGACAAATCTGATAATTAATAAATGTATTGGCTCATACAGCAGCCTGGCTCTGCTCTGAGGTTTTGGTTGCGCATGCTGCCCACCCTCTGATCCCGTTGGAGAGAAAGTTGCTGCTCCAGTCAATCCTGTGTGAAGGTCAATCAGCCGTTGCCTTTGCAAGCTGAGATCACAGCGACTCCCACAGGAAACCCAAATGTGTTGTTGCATAAATGAAACAAGCTGCTGGTGTTAAAGCCGAGCGTCAAAACCTGCTCAGCAACTGAAAGTGTCACAGTGAGTGAGCTGCAGACCGACGGGTCGCTTCTGAAGCTGATTTAATCTTTGCATGTTCTGATTGATCAGGAATCGATTATGGATCGTTTCCACCAAGCCTCTCTTGTCTTTCTGAACCGTCTTCCAGTTCTGATGACTTTTTTCATTCTCAAAGTTGCTCTCAAATAGAGAAATCTACTAAACATCTTTTTTATGTAACAGATCTAATTTCTCACATTCCTTTAAGGTCAAGTGATGATATTTTTTTTTTCTTGTGTTTTTATATAAATATTTGTATATATATATATATATATATATATATATATATATATATATATATATATATATATATATAGCACCACAGAAGCCTGTTGCCATCAGGCTTTACAATGCCCAAGTCTGTGCTATTTGATTCCAATTTTAGTTATTTATTGATTAATATATTAAATGTGATTGCTTGTTATTTATTTGTTTATATCTAGTCATTTTGAAATTATCGCTCTTAGGTATATATATTTTACAAACTTTGTATTTATTACCTAAGATGGAGTAGCTTTCAACAAATAAGCAATTTCCCCTTGGGAATAAATAAAGTATATTCTATTCTATATACAGTATATTATATACAGTATATTATTTTTTATTATTATGCTAGCTTTTTGGGGCCCTGAGCAGCTGCTTAACTTGCATTTATTCCTTGGACCGGCCCTGGTTTTAAGTGAATAAATGCTTAATGTTTAATAAGCCCTAATTCATCTGACAAATTATTTTACGTATAATGAGACATTTTTACCATGTTACATGAAATAATCTGTCACTGAAAGTAGAACTGATTGACATGAAACAAGCTCTTATATTTTGCTGAAAGGTTTTTTTAATATCTATACATTTAAAGTGTTCAGAGACATTTTCACTGGAAAAAGAGCAGAAACTCCTTGGTGAGAGCTTCAGTTTTTACAGTGATGGTGCGGCTCCACGTTTCTGCACCTGATGACGTGTAAACGGTTTGCTGTGGAAGCGTGAAGCTCAACTCGCCTGACTGACGCTCGCAGAAATGGAGCTGATTGGATCCGAACAGCAGAGCCTGAAGTTCTCTAGCAGGGGTCGGATTCAGCCGCGACCTCTTGACCTTTCCTCTCTACAACAATTCGAGAGGCTGAAGAGACGAGTTAAATATCAGCTCACATCCACTCTTCCTCTCACTGCTGTCACAGTCTTCTCCTCCATTTCTTCTTTTTATTGCTTGAGGATTTTTCTCTCTCGCCTCTCGCCGCTGCCTGTTCTCGACTTGATGTGTTTTTCTCTCTCAGTTCATCTCTGGATTCGTCTCACAGACCAAAGCAAAGGTTTTGATCTCTCTCCGCTTCTTCTCCTCCTCACTCAGACGCTCTGTGTCTTTGCACCAGAGTTTCCTTCAGATCACAGTTGGTGATTCTCTCTGATTCTGATTCAGTCCGGGTGACCCACTTCTGCAGTGAAACCAACGTTTCACCGCGTTGAGTCCAAACAACGGCCCCATCACCATGTCAATGTCACCATTACGCCTCAAAATGAAACACCTCATGTGCAGGACTTGGGAGTAACTAGTTACATTTAATAAATTACTTTTACTTTATCTAGTTTCTAATGCAAATATCCTGAAATAAGACAAAACTAACTTACAAGTCATGTTACAGTAAATGGGAGTTTTAAGTCAATAATTCTTGAATATTTATGAAAAAGTTCTAGTTCCACTGGTGGAATATTCCGGCATTACCTAGCAACCCCAGCCAAGCCCAGCCCGTTACCTAGCAACTCCATCCTGTTGCTTAGCAACCCAGTTCTTGTTCCACTGGCCAATTATCTGACTTAGAACTTGGGAAAAATGTCTTGTAGAACTTTTTCATCGATATTCAAGAATTATTGACTTAAAACAAGATCCTGTGTTTTGATGAAAAGTTACTTGTAAGTAGAGTGGGGAAGTAGTTACATTTACTCAATTACATTTTGCTTGAGTAACGTTTTTGGTAAAAATTTACTTTTAGCAGTATTTTTACTTTTACTTTTGCTTGAGTAACTTGATTATGAAGTATTTTTGCTCTTACTTGAGTAAAACTGTGGATTTTCTTCCCACTGAATGAAAACATGTTTTAACCAGAAATTCACCAGACACCCACACACACGTTTGCGTAGCTATCTTTGTGGGGACTTTCCATTGACTTCCATTCATTTCTACAGCCTAAACCTTACCCTTACCCTAACCCACAGAAGATGTTTCTGTCCCACCTCAGTGAAGGGAAATCCGGGCTCCGCTCCTGGCAGTTTATGAACGACCTGCGTAAAATCATGGCCTGGCCAGCTCACCTGCAGGACCAGGGCAGAGCTGTAACTACAATCAAGGTCCACCTGGTGAACGTGGCACAGTTCCTGCACTACTTCTCTGAAACTCCCCCTGAGGAATGCTCACTCTCCAGGACCCAGATTGTGCGTGTGATCAGAGCTGTGAAGAGCCCGTCATCACAGATTGGAACCAGCGTGGTACTCCGGCAAATACGGGTCAAAGCCAGCAAAGAACGCAGGGTGGTAACAGCCACACTTCTCCAGAGGTGCAGGACCCTGGCCAGGAAGAGGACTGCCATGCTGCTGCGGAAGCTGGAAGCACAACCACTGGAGGCAGCGCTCCGGCACAACTTCTACGGGCACTTTGCGCTCTACATTACCGCTCTGTATGGGCATAAACCGGGTGTGATTTCCAACATGACTACTGTGGAGCTCCGGGATGCCAGACGCAGAGCTTCGGGCGACTCTCCTGGGTTCGTGATTAACATGAGTACGAGGGCTGGACCTCCAAGCACCAGAATCCACACAAAGATGCCCCTGTCCACACCTGAGATTTTCCTGATGTTTCCACAGGTTGAGAACCACAAAATGAGTCGCGCGTTCGGATGTGCACAGATCTACCTGGAGGAAGAAGAGTTCCAGTGGCTCAGGCGCTGGATGAAAGTCAGGGCCATTCTGAAGCCACCATGTGACCTGGTGTGCTTCAGCTCCAGACAGACGCAGGTCAAACGGCTCGTCCAGTATGCAAAGAAGGCCTGGAAAGATATGGGGCTCAGAGGGAAGCCCACCATGACCGACATAAGAACCTCGGTGGCCACTCTGGTGAGTAGAACCAGCAGGAGAACCAAGGCACCTTACAGCCTGCTGAATGGTGCCCTGGTTCCCCTGCTAACATGACACATATCTACCTCCGTAGGCAAGGAACACTCAACCCACGGACGTACGGAACCAGATGGCCCGGCTGATGTGCCACGGCTGACAGATTCTACGCCATGAACCTGGATGGGAACCAGCTGGCAGACCTCCGGAGGAAGTTTGAGCAGGCCACACAGCCAGCGGCTGACCGCGCAGGCCGCCCTTCTTTAGGCAGAGTGTGAGAGGAACCACCAGAGGCAACAGTTAATTAATAAAGACACTTACCCATGATAAATGCACTGTGTCCTGGCTAATGTTTGTTAAAAATACTGCTGGCTCCACGCAGCCCAAAGTTTAACTTAAAATTGATAAAAACATACTTCCAGGGCTGGAAGTAGGATTACGCAGCACCACGGAGAGCTCCATGGATGAATTAAAAAAAGGACTGGAGGGTCAAATACATCCAGGCCTGGAAAATCAATATAATTCAACAGTTAGAAATAGCCTGGAGCTATGAATTCCAGGCTGGTTTAAAGGGATGCTGGTTTAAAGTTATCCCACCTTCAGAACCAGGGCCGAGTCCTAATGGGAACCACAGATACCCCACCACCTCTCGAACCTGAGTACCCACTCCGCAGACTACACCCTCCAGTACGCAGGGCCTGGAAGCTCGTGCCCCTTGTAGGGAGCCATTTGGGTATCATTCTCAATACAAATGACACTTTGTCATATATCACTCCACTTGCCATACAGGTATAAACAGAACCAGGCAGAACCTTCTCTGAAGTACCCCCATTCTGGGAGGGGCCATTGCCACCAGGGGGGGATTTAATGCTGCTCCTAATAAAAACATGGAACTCACTTCCTTAATCTGTTATAAATATTAGAACTTTTTAGACTTTAATTATTTTATTACATAGTTTTATATTGTGCACTTATGAAAACATGTTTCTAAAATAGCTTTGTTATTTTATTATATATAGCAGGGATCACAAACCTTTTAGAGACTGGGAGCTTCTTCACGGGTACAGAGCAACACGAAGGGCTACTTGTTTGATACAGACATACATTTTCTTGGCTGAGGCTTCATAACAATAGTATATACAGGTATATACTGTATATAATAACATGCTGCCTGCTCATATTAATGTTAGGGACTACTGACAATAGTTAATAATAACTGATAGTTCTTACTTCTGAACTAAGAAGTTCTTAGTTCAGAGTTTTAAGTTTGAATCCCGTTAGGAGCTTTTCTGTGTGATTCTAAATTGCCCAAAGTGACTGACAGTATGGATTGTTGCAGCAGCAGCTGTACACACTGAGATTCCTTTAAATAAAAAAAGAAAAGTTATTGTATTTTTTATTATCCATCCCTCTTTACTATTAACAAAATTGTTGAGAGAAGAAAAGATATTTTGTGCCAAAGCATCTTGTATGTAGTACATATCAGTGTGAGTCTGTGGGGGTCAAAGGGCACGCCAAAGCCTAAATCTTATTGGTCAGTTTGCTTTTTGTGTGAGCTAAAATGAATGAGAGGAGTTTGAAGCTCCCGTTGTTCTAAGATCCCGCCTGAGCTTTTTACAGTGTTTGAGGTTCTGGCGGGTCGCCGGTTTATTAGCTTTTTTTTGTGGTTTCGTGAACTTAAAGCTGACGGGTCACCTGTTGCCTGACACCAGCGGATGTCGGAAAAAACCGTCCGACAGATCGGAAGGTTTCTCACAAAACCATCACTGACCTGCAAGAGCACAGCCAGCTCTCCAAGGCGCATCATGTGCGCGTCGCACAAGCATAAACCATAAAGTAGCGCACCTTTTTTTTCTTTTTACACAAACGATGTTAAATAATAAAGACATGGAAGCGACGCCGACCCGTGTGATCCACGGAAAGAGGAGGATGTTGATTCCCAGGTCCAGGTGATGTCAGACGTCCAAAGGAGGAGAAGGAGAAGCAACAATGTTTGATTAGTTTTTACTCTTTGGGGAAAAAGAGTAAAGTCTTATTACGACACTCAGGAAGAGCAGCAGATGTCCGCTAACGGGTGACCCGCCAGAACCGCACACGGTAAAAAGCTCCGCTAGGATCCAAACGCTCTTAGAACTACGGGACGTTCAAACTCTGCTCATTCATTTTTATCTTACGGAAAAAGCGCCAAGCCGCCAAATAAACAAAAGTAAACTGACCAATAAGATTTAAGCTTTGGCATGCCCTTTGACCCCCACAGACTCAGATGTGCGCTACTTACAAGATGTTTTGACACTTAAGATCTTTTTTTTCTCTCCAGAATTTTGTTCATTATAAAGAGGGTTTGATAATAAAAATTTCAGAAATTATTCTTTTCTTTTTAAACTTCATGAAAAATCTTAAGGTAGGCAGAGTGTGTCAGGGTTCCTGTTTGTGTGTGTATGAGTGCGAGTAATACATCTTTTCCAGCGAGGATCTTGGTGAAGAGCCTGGGCAGCGTTCGCAGGTGGAGCTCATCAGCCTCATCAGAGTGATGGGGATAAAGGAGCAGCAGAGCCTTCACTCAGTGCTGGATGATTAAGGTTTATCGGTATCTCTCTGCCCATCTCTTGTCGTCAGCTGTCATTAGCCTTTGCTCTGTCTCTTGATCATTTACCTGTAGTTTCATAGCCCTTGTGTTTGCTGCCTCCAGGTTCGTTGCTCGTCACTGGATTTTCCAAGAAGGATCCGTTCACTGTTTCCTCCTCCTGTGGTTTCTACCTGCAATAACCTACCTGCCTGCTCCGCCGTGTCTCCCCATCTCCACCCCGCTACATCGGACCTCCGGCTCTCTGTCACTACCTTTCCTCGCCTCTGGGATCATCGTCACCATTCCCCACACAGGACCCTGGACATCTCTCTCCCTTGCCTCACCAGAACTATTCTGAAGTGAGCCGTTCCTGTTGCACCTCTGAACCCCTCATTTCTGGCCATCAGTAACCCACCTCTCGTTTCAGGCTTTCCCGATCGTGTGACGCTAACGTCTCCCCAGAGAGGGTCAAGAAGACCAGTCAATGTTGCCTGTACTTTGAAAATAAACCCCATTTCCTTTACTTGGACTTGTTGGTTCTGCATGTGGGTCAGAAAGGTAAATCTGAACATGTCAGAGTGGGTGCAGCTGCAGGCGCTGCTGCCCTCCAATAATATCCTGCAGGCGTCTGCGAATAGCTCTGAACTTTAACCGTAGAAGAGTTTTATGCATAAAGCAGTTTATTTAAAAAAAATATATATATATATATAATTTACTTTTAGAAGAAATTCTACATATAAACAAATGTTACTTCAATGTAAAAACATTAAATTAAATTTCTTTGGCAGAGCTCCCTAATGACAATGGCTAATTTTAGAAGACCAGTAATGTCTCCTCAGGCACCGTGTTGGTCTTCTAATTATGCATTTATAAATCAGTGTGCTATGTTTCTAATGTTAAATGTGTGTAACCATTTTTGTTATAAAGGTTTTCTTTTTATGATGCAGCGTTAAGCAGATGCTCGGTGTGAGATTCACTGCCAGGTGGAGGTTGAGCGACGCTCCGTCTATGAAATATTATCACCAGCAGCTCATAGCGGCGGTCCGACAACGAGAGCAGAACCAGCATCTTACACCTCCAGCTCAAAGACTTCAATTATTTTTCAGATTATTTGCTCAGCTTTCTTACCGTCATGCTCTTCCCAGTGAGTGTTTGGGGGGGGGGAAGACCCTTTGGATGTAATTTATTTCCTGCATTGAGCCTCAATGCAGCCAAACTCCGTCAAGTGTTTGTTTTTTAAATGCCATATTAGATTTGTTGTGTTGATGCATTTTGACCTGCTTCACCTCTGAGGTTATTTTCCTCTGCAACATGTAAACGTCCCCATTTACTC
>CAEFZX010014485.1:0-20806 GCA_903066825.1 Alfaro cultratus | reverse complement strand
AATGTGGTACTTTTACTTTTACTAGAGTACATTTTTGTCTGTGTATTTGTACTTTTACTTAAGTAAATTTTTTGAGTACTTTATACAACACTGACAGCTTCTTTAGAACACAGAACCAGAACAAACAAGTTCTACTGAACTGTCAGGAACAATTTCTAGATCAGGAGTCAGAGCTGACAGGCCCTGGGTTCTGTCTGGCAGGTTCTGATGTTTCTGATGGGCCCTGGGTTCTGTCTGGCAGGTTCTGATGTTTCTGATGGGCCCTGGGTTCTGTCTGGCAGGTTCTGATGTTTCTGTTGGGCCCTGGGTTCTGTCTGGCAGGTTCTGGATGACCGGAAGCAGTGGTGGAAGGTCCGGAACGGCGCCGGCGCTGCCGGCTACGTGCCAAACAACATCCTGGAACTGACCAGAACCTCGGACCTGACCGGCCGTGGAGACCCGGTATACAGCCACACCATCCAGGTACCTCACCTTCATCCTCCTCATCTTCATCATCATCATCATCTTGCTCATCTTCATCCATGTTTCGTTTCTCTTGGCTGAAGCTCATGATGCCTAAGAAGGAGTTTGAGTTGTTTAAGGTAGGAAGAGCCGGACTCCAGTTCTGATGCTGCGGTTCTGATGCTGCGGTTCTGATGCTCCGGTTTTGATGTTCCGGTTCTGCTTCTTGGATGCTTTGCTGTGGGTCTCTTAAAGGAACAGTCCCTCATTTCTGAACAGTGTGGGTCAGATTCATGTCTTCATCTCTCTCTATCTCAGAACCTTCAGTCAGGGTCGGACCGGGTCTTTCCCCGACCCAGTTATCATTCTGGTCCTTTTCCAGATTTTTTCCAGAATGTTCAGCTCAGAGTGATGGTGGTTCTGACCCACTGGGATGATCAGAACCTTTTGGTTTTAGCCAGTTTCTCCATCCAATCATAGTCAGGCTGTGTCCTCTGCTAGATTACTTCCTGTTTTCTATCCAATCAGAGCCCAATAGATTTGATCTCTGATTGGTTCTGGAGGAGCTGGACCTGAAGGTTCTGTGAACCGGTCCATGTGAGGTTCTGACCCACAGCTGGTCATTTCTCATCAGAACCAGTGTAGCCAGTCGGTCCAGAGGACGGGTTCTGGTTCTGTATGTCTGCAGATTGTTGGACTGTTCCTTTAATTGGCGGGTTGCTCAGCCTGACAGAGAAAAACGGGTTTTAGTAAAACTCTTCCTGAAGCTACGAACTAAACATTTAGTTTATATATTTAGCAAGTATTTAACTCCAAACTAAACATTTAGTTTGAGGTTAAATATTTAATTCAAAGGCTAAATATTTAACTTACTAACTAAATATTTGTCTCCATAAATAGAAAGCTAACTATTTAGCTTTAAACTGTGGCATTTATAAATTGACTTTTTCAAAATAAAAACACAATATGACTTACGAACCCTGATCTTTTTCTCTTCTGACTAAATAACCCAAATTATTGCTGTGAGTTTTTGACTGTGTGACTCTGCAGACGGTTCCTACAGTGGAGTCGCTGGTGGTCAAATTTAGTGAGTTCATGGTGAATAAAACATGTTTTATCTTCTGACCTCCATCTTTGCTCCATTTCACCTCAGCAGCAGTTACTGGGAGAGTTAAACGAGGTAAACCATCATTTCCTCATCGTTCGGACGATCCCAGAGATCTAATAACCCGTTTATCAGAACATCCATCAGCAGAACAAAATCCTGTTTTTGATTTTAACTTGATCAGGATGTTTCATCTGCTGGTATTTATTCCTGGCCTGGTTCAGGCTAAAGCTGAGCGGCCATAACTAAATTAGCAGGAGCTAACGCTAACCATTGAGTCGACTGTCTCTCATCTTTTTCTCCTTCCTGTTGACGGCTGGTTTGAAACGCTCTAACAGGAAGTTCTGAGTTTCTGATCCTGATAAATATTATCACATTAAAGTCGTATGAATATGATGACCAAAGCTGAAAACATCTAATGTGACATAAAGTTCATCCATGTCATGAAAATGAATAACATTTTAAGGTAATTTGTTTAACCCTTTAACTGGCAGTACCAAAATCACCAAAAACATCTGAAAAGGTGTATCTAAATTAAATCTGTTTTATTCTTGAACAATTATGAAGATTACAAGCTAAATTTTCTATTTTTGCAGTCAAAACTACTTTAACTGTAAGTAGTTTGTAGCTATTACGTTTGTAACACAAAAAAAATAGAACAATTTTACTTCACCCAGATTTTTCATTTTTATTTCTTGTAAATACACATTGAGTGTTGAATATATGGACTGGAAAATATAATAAATCTGTGGAATAAAGTATTCTGCTAGTGGATTTCAAGACTGATCAAACTAGCTCAAAAAAGAAATGGCATTTTGGACATGTTTATTTTTGAGGACGTACAGGTGATGTCCAAGGGTGATATTGGGAGTCGCCGTTCGGAGTCTCCGTTCGGCGTCGCCGTTCGGAGTCTCCGTTCGGCGTCGCCGTTCGGAGTTGCCGCCACCGTTAGAGCGGGGGAGGGACGGACGGAGAGGTGGTTGGTGTACAATCAGACTTCCTCCCCCCTCTAACGGTACGCTAACCCGACCCCCTTTTCCCCAGATGTTGGTGAGAAAAAGTCCTGTAAACACTGTTGCACATGAGGGCCCACAGAGCCTGACTTTCCCCTCAGCGTGACACAGCAAAGGCGCACACATTACACGTTGTTACGCATGCAGCTGGTGGATTCATGTCAGAACAAACCTAATAATCCCTCATATCCTTATGACAGGACACGTGTTGGCTTCACATTGTTGGCTTTAGATTTAGTTTCCAAGTTGACCAGTCAGAAATATTCAAGAAAAAATACAGGCATGTCAAAACAAGCTCAATTCGCTCTCTGGATATTATTGGCTCGGGAAAAGCCATTTCATAACATTATTGGTGGAATAATGAGTCGATCAAAAGAGGGGCTCTAGGCTGCCCAATAAAAGCATCATTATGGACACCGGCAGAGTTTAAAGAGGAGAAAAAGGCGCAGAATCCAGACAAACTAGATTTGTCCCATCGATGGGATGCCGCCAGTTAAGGGGTTAAAAGGCTCTAAAACTGCGGCCATCTTAAAAAAACGTCATTCCTGACACTCAAGTGGCTGATGGGAAATCTGAAGAACATCCAACCTGAGGGGTTAGCATGCTAATGTTTATGTTAGCACCTACATATTGTTTCAGTGATGTGCTGCAGTATGAAATAGGAATAGTTTCCTCAGTTTCAGGTTTTAAGGCGGACCTTTACTGTGACCTTTGAACTGCTGATAAAGCTCCAGGAAGAACCAGACACTAAGGCGGTTCTGTTCTCCAGAAACAGACCACAAAGTCGGACCCACCTCCAGGTAAACCTCAGATGTCCGAGGTCCCGTCGCCGCCCGCCCCCAACCGGCTCCCCACGCCGCCGCTTCCTCCACCCGCCGCAGAACCTGGCAAACCCAGGGCCGCCGCGCTCAGCCGCAACAACAGCAGCACATCCAGCGACGCCGGCGGCACCGCCGCAAGGGAGCCGGGTGCCCAGAGAGCCGCCGCCGCTGGACGTGAGTTCACTCCTCACAGGAAGTTGTAAACAGGAAGCTGTGGACAGGAAGTTGAGCCATAATGAGGAAATTGTCATCTGATAACTCCAGACTCTAGCTGAGCTTTGCGTGTTTTTTTTGACCCTCTCATGTCATGTTGTGGTTCTGATTCTTCAGGCAGGAAGTCCAATATGGAGGAGGTCCAGGACGAGCTTGTCCACCGGCTGACTTTGGGTCGGAGCGCCCAGAAAAAGTTCCAGGTTCCGTCTCAGAGCAACAGCGGCAACCTGCCGGCTCCAGGAATCACCTACGACTCTCCGCCAGACGAAGTGAAGGCCTGGCTGGAGGCCAAGGGCTTCAGCCCAGTGTGAGTACAGCGAATCTGACCGGACCGGGTCTCTGGACCGGACCGGGTCTCTGGACCGGACCGGGTCTGTAGACCGGACCGGGTCTGTAGACCGGACCGGGTCGTGACCCCCTGCCGGTTCTCTGCAGGACGATCAGCAGCCTGGGCGTTCTGACCGGAGCCCAGCTGTTCTCCCTCAACAAGGAGGAGCTGAAGACGGTTTGTCCCGACGACGGTGGACGGGTCTTCAGCCAGGTGACGGTCCAGAAGGCGGCGCTTGAGGTGAGAACTCACCAATAATTCACCAATAATCCACCAATACGTCTGACACGTTGGCACATTAGTGCTTAATTTGCTGCAAATTAAAAAACAGAAATAGATTCAAATCTAAAATAAGATATTTTCTGGGCAAATTAAAAAGGAAAATCCCCAAATTCAGCCCTAATATTTGGATAAATATATATATTTAAAAAATAACTGATATATTAAAATCAGCATTAGTTATTTAACAAATTGGATCAAATTTAAATTTCACCAATTTTATTGAAATTAATTAAAATAACATTTTATATTGAATAAAAAGAATCACTGTTTTAATATAATTACAAAGTACAGTGAACCCTCGTTTTTCGCTGTGGTTACGTTCCAAAAAGAAAGGCGAAATCTGTGAAGTGCAAACCTTTATTTTATTTACAATTATTATACAATAAAATACTTCATAATACATTGAAACCAAAGAACAAAACCTTCTTACAGGCCCAACCATTTGTTTAACAAATAAAAGTACCGTATAAACGGGGTTTTTTTTTTCGGTTATTGTTGTTGCTCTTTTTTCTTCTGGGCAAAAAGATTCTTATAAACCGACATGAACCATCAATTATGTTTGCAAACTTAAATTTGGCAAGTTGTTTTACGTACGTGTACATATTAAACTGCAACGTTATTGACACACAGGTAGAGAAGAAGCGGAGAGACTGTTTAGCCAATCAGGACGCAGAACACAAAGCACCATGCAAATCAATGAAGCAGCGAGACGTGAAAGTTGAACCGTGATATAGCGACGGTTCACTGTATCAATAAAACTAAGAAATTCAGTTTTATGGTATTGTTAAAATATTACATTAAAAAAAAATGTTTTTTATTTATTACATAATGAATTATGCAAAACCATTAATGATTAATTAAATCCAGCCAGTTCCAAAGTATCTTCAGGTCAAAACGCGAGATCTGGATGATGCTGAATTATATATATTTTTCTGCCTAAAAATATGAAAAAGTTCCAGTTTTTTTTCCCAGATTAATAAAATTGTGACAGATAAAATATCAGATTAAAAATGAAATCAGATTTGATCTCACTTATGATGATGATGATGAAGATGATGAAGATGTTCACCTGGCGGAGCTTCCAGCTGATTGGTCCGTTAGAGGAGAACCTGGAGGCCCAGAACCGCAGGACCGTTTCATACTGGTATCGCTGCAGAACCAGCCATGAGTCAGTCCCTCTGGCCCGATCCAGTCCTCTAAGTCCGTGTCCCGGTCTGGTCCGGTCTTTGTCCCGGTCCAGTCCGTGTCCCGGTCTCGGTCCGGTCCGTGTCCCGGTTCTCCAGCGTCTCTCTGCTGTCGCCGTCTGCTTCCCTCCTGCAGGTTTTCTTCTGAGCCTCCTCTGATCTTCTGACCGGCTGCATTCAGGTACCGTTTCTCCTCGGTGCCTCCACAGCCCGGTTCTGTTGGCCAGCACCGCAGTAAAGTCAAACGGACCTGACCCAGACGCAGCTTCCTGTAGAATAAATTAAACAGACTCTGACCTGAAAACCAACAGAAACTGAAGTTGAGTAAATATTTGGTAACACTTTGGCGGGTTGTGAATAAGACTGTCATAACACCGTCATAAACACGTCATAACACCATCATAAACACGTCATAACACCGTCATAAACACGTCATAACACCGTCATAAACACGTCATAACACCGTCATAAACACGTCATAACACCGTCATAAACATGTTATAACACCATCATAAACACGTCATAACACCGTCATAAACACGTCATAACACCGTCATAAACACGNTCATAAACACGTCAACACCGTCATAAACATGAGTAAGTCTTCATGAATATTTATGATTGTCATAAAATGTCATTCGGTAAATCATTTGTCATAAAAGTAATACTGATTAAACTTTAGCTTTAATAACATAAAGCTACATATTTTTTAAAGTTTAATCAGTAATACTGTCAACTTTGTATTAAAAATGTCATGATTTACCAAATGACACTTTATGACAACAGTCATAATATTCATGAAGACTTACTCATGTTCATGACGGTGTCATGACAGTCTTATTCACAACCTGTCTAATAAAGTCTTACCAAATATTTTTAACTGAAATCACATTAATTGGTAAAAACATTTAGTTTATAAAACTAAAACTTTGAGATTACAGATAAAATGTTTAGTTCTCATGTTAATGAATCTATGGAAGTGAATCAAACCACAACATCATCTGTAAATCACGGTTCTCCATTTCCCTCCTGCGGCGCTACGCTAGCCCACAAGATGGCGACGGCAAAAGTTGGCCTAGTGGGCTGAACTCATTTTATTATCTCCTGTTGAGTATTTATAACCCAACTGATGTAAACATTATCACAATAATATGACCTTTTTGAATTCTGCACCTATGAAAACTAAAACATAACTAATAAAAATTAAAGTAAAACTAAAGAATATGTAATAAAAACTAACAAACTAACTGAATTAGACAATGAAATAAAACCAAAGTATAATAAAAAACCCAAAACTGTTAGATCTGGTGTTCGTTCATGATACTGATTAACCTCCATCAGACTTTCGCTTTCTGACAACAAACCGACCCAAGAAGAAGAACATAGCCGTCGCCAAGCAGTGCCTTTTCCGGAAGTAAAAATGGCCGCCACAACGAGGTGGATGGATTTTATTTATTTTTCGTAAGTTGCACAGATCGGGTAAAAACATCGTAATCAGACGTTGTGTTGGATCTGTCAGGTTTTGTTGTGACCTCCTGACCTTTTTATCTTCAAATTATTGACCTACATCTGGACCAGAACGTCCCGTCCTTAGTTAGACTGTCGGCCTGACGGCGCCCCCACATGGACAGACTCAGGGTTTAGCCGGACCTGGCCAGCAGAACTAATGTAGAGGACTTTCCTGTGTAGCTGCAGCGCATGTCCTTCCTGATCTCTGCCAGGTTAGCTCTGCCCCCCATAGCCCCGCCCCCATAGCCCCGCCCCCATAGCCCCGCCCCCATAGCCCCGCCCCCATAGCCCCGCCCCCATAGCCCCGCCCCCTCCCTGCAGAGAGCAGCTCTAGATCAGGTTTGAGGTCTCTCTCTCTGTTTCTCTGTCTGTCTCTCTCTTTCTCTCTCTCTGTCTCTCTCTCTCTGTTTTTCTCTCTCTGTTTTTCTCTCCGTTTCTCTCTCTCCGTTTAGTCTGCAGATGGGGTGAGTATCAGTTACTGGTTCAGATCTGGACCTGCTGCAGCACAAACATCACAGCTCAGATTATTCTGGATCCGAACCAGATCCAGAATGAGAACCAGATTGTGGATCATGACTCTCCAGAGGTCGCTGACCCCCCCTCAGTGTTTGGGTTTTATCCGGCTGGTTCTGGCTCCGCGGCGCCGCTGCAGATGTTTGTGCTCCCAGCTGTTACCCAGCATGCATCCTGATTCCTGCGGCTGACCCTGTCTGCTTGGTGGTTCCCCAACCGGGTCGGCGCCGCTGGACAAAGCCCGGCCAGCGCCGACAGAAGAGGATACTGGGAAACCTTCTGCTGCTAGGCGATGCTGACGCTCATTAGAGTTTTGGCTCAGAGACCAGCAGGTCTGTGGGAGACTCTCAAAGCGGACCAGAACCAGTTAAACCAGATGAAGCTAGCTGGTTAGCTAACCAGAACCTTTACCTGGGTTGGAACATTTTGACCCAAACGCCACAAACTAAACGCACCCTGAAGAACCTCCAGGGTGTAAATACTTTCTCAGGTCGTCTCACTTAAATGTTTACCAAGAGCTCATCATCAACTCATCCAAGAAGTCCAGAAGTAGCTCTGCAGGACCAGAACCGTTCTGACCAAAAGAACCCAAAGACCCATCTCACATTTACCAGAAACATCCTGATCATTAAGACTTCTGGGAAAATAATCTGTGGTCTGAATAGGCAGCTGACAGGCGCTTCTGATTCTGCTTCATCTGGTCCAGAACCAGAACATCTCACCTGCAGTCAGAGCCAGTGGCTGAAAGCCTGTTCTGAACCTGAAGGTTCATAAACAGGAGGCTAATTGGTCTGCTTGGTGACAGGCCCAGGGGTCAAAGGTCAGATTGATTCTGTAGTAGTATCATCAGACCTGAGCAGTAACCCGTTACTTTAGCGCTAGCCGGTGGCGTTCTCTGTTTTCTTGCATTTTGATCAGATTTGGGGTCTCGTCTGGGATCTGACATTTTGCTTCTGCTGACTGAGTCCTTCATCCTGAAGACCTCAGAACCTAAAACTGGACGGGTGGGAATCCGTCCTCCGTTTCTACATCTTTACTGGAGGGCTAATGGACGACCCAGCAGGAAGCGGCTCAGTCAACTTCCTGTTAGCTCAGCAGGTCATTAGCAGCAGCAGAGATGGTTTCATAGCGAAGTGTCCCTGTGAGAGTCTCCTGAGCTCAGGTCTCCATGTCCTGCCCGTGTCCTCACGTCTGTCCTCTCCGTCTCTGTCTCCCTCAGAAGAGTTCAGGCTCTGAGCTGCAGGAGATCATGAGGAGGCGGCAGGAGAAGCTAGCAGCTAGCACCGTCGACTCGGGAGTGGAGTCTTTCGACGAAGGCAGCACCCACTGAGCGTCCGCCGTCTGTTTCTCCTGCTCTCCACCCACAGGTGGCGGCCGACCGAGCTGAGTTCGTGGAGATCATGCGGCGCAGACAGGAACTGCTCAGCTCGTCACCGTAGCAACGGATGGACATCCAGAAATCACAGAACCTTCTGCCATGTTTGCCTGAACTTCACGGGGACGTTTTGCTACTTGTAGCTGATTTTTCCAAAGCGAAGCCTCACAGTATTAATGTCGGACCGCCTGCAGGCAGCTCTTTGTTCCTGTCGGGTTTTATTCTCACTTCCTGGAAGGCAGAAAAACGTTCATGCATAAATACTTATCTGATTCGTACGTAAAGCAAAATCATTCCATTTTCCTGCCAGTTCCTGGATTTGAATGAAACTGTCAGATTGTGAAATAAATATGAAGAGTTCTGCTGATAATATTCATCTCTGCATGAATGTGAAGCTGGATTTATTTCTCAGGATCATAAAGTTTAGTTCATATGTTTAAAACCTGGAATATTCTAGTTCTTCTGTGACCAAATGGGATAAAAATCCATGATAAGCACAAACTGAAGCTGCTGAGTTAATAAACGTAGACTGATCCGTTTAAGACCAACATGCCTCAGAACGGCATCAGAAAGTTGCCGTTCTGAGCTGTAGGCGTTAACCTTTAAGCTAAAGGGTGATATATTAATGATTCATTTAAGATCAAACTGCTGTAAACAGATTTATTCTAGATTTGATCATCTTCAGATGTGAGAATGTAGGACTGTCATGAATGTAGACGACCTGCCAAGCTTCACTGATGTCTTCTCCAAGCTCCGCCCACATGTGCACGTGAGTCATCCCACTGGGTCCGGCTGAAGCAGAACCGGGTTGTACCGATGTGAAAACTTCTGCTGAAAGGAGAGGAAGTTGGGGTGTGAATTGTAGCACTGCAGCTCTGTAATGAGGCTGATAAATGTGAGCTTCTTTGCTTTAAACATGATTAGAGATCTTTGTACCCAATCAGGTGTAGCGGCCAATCAGAAAGCAGCATTAGTTTTCATCGTGCCTTTTTCCATGTAACTGCTCATTGTGCAATAAAGGATTTCCATAAATCCCTGACTCTTGCTGACTCCTGCAGGTTTAATCAGCAGCTGAACCAAAACATTTTAAACAGACTCATCTGTTTAAAAATGACAACTGGGTCCTCTGCTATTTTGTAGCATTGTTCTCATTACTCCAGAAGAAATATTTGACTTATGGAGACGGTATGATGTCGCACTTTTAGGGTTACACAATAAAAAACATTGATCATAGCTTAAACATGAAACTACATTAGATGTGTGATAGCATAACATCAAAAAGAAGCTTATATTTTACACAAAATGATATAGTACACTATTTTAGCTTATTTTCAACATAGTACACTGATATTTTAGCAAATTTTTGATGTCATAGTATATGTATCATTTGACCTCATTTTTAATGTCACACTAGACTGCCATTTTACCTCATTGTCAAACCCATAGTATACTCTATGTATTCTACCATAGTATTTGACCTCATTTTTGATGTCATAGCATAGCATGTGGCATTGAACTTCATTTTTTACTTCGTAGTATATGCAGTATACTATTGACCTCATTCTTTATGTCACAGTATACTAGGCGTCATCTTACCTCATCATGAGGTAAAATGAAGCATTTTACTTCATGTTCGACATCATAGCATGTAGCAAATAAAAAAGATAAAAAATGAAATCAGATTTTTGACAGTATGCTATGTGTGATTTTAAATCAGGGTGGGAAATCCTGGTCTTGGAGGGCCGGTGTCCTGCAAGTCTTAGACGTCCCCCTGGTCCAACACACTGGAATCCAACAGCTGAATCACCTCCTAAATGCAGTCCGGTTCTCCAGAGTCCTGCTAATGACCTCATTATTTGACTCAGGTGTGTTGAAGTAGAGCTACATCTAAAAGTTGCAGGAGACCCTCGAGGACCAGAAGTGCCCACCCCTGGTTTAGTATGACGTCAAGAACATGAAAAAATGAGTCATAGAATAGTATGACTACAAAAATGTGGTAAAATTGGACGTAGTATTGTATGCCATAAAAAATTAGGTAAAATGCCGCACAACATTCAGTGGTGTCTAAAACCAATTAAAATGGCACATACCGTAGTATGATTTTGAAAATATGGTAAAATGTCATAGCATACTATGACATCGAAAATTAGATAAAACATTACTTAGTATCCTATGACTAAAAAAATTCGGTAAAATGTCTCATACTATGGTGTCTAAAATTTGGTAAATGGCACATATTATGGTATGACTTCGAAAATGAGGTAAAGGTGTGCTGTGGTGGCGCAGGAGTTAAGCACAACCCATGTATGGAGGCATTTTTCCTTGATGTGGCCGTCACAGGTTCGATTCCCGGCCAGGTGACCTTTGCCGCATGTCTTTCCCCCTCTCTCATTACCAACTTTTCTGTCAACTAACAATCAAATAAAGGCCACTAGAGCTAATAAAACTTTTAAACTAGAGGTAAAATGTTGTAAAACACTATGATGTCAAAAATGAAGTGAAATAGCACAATATATTTTGCCATTGAAAATGAGGTAAAATGGCACAAACTACACTATGGTGTTTAAAATGAAGTAAAATGACGCAGAGTATTCTATGACGTCAAAGTTGATGTAAAACAGTGCATAGTGTAGTATGATCTCGAAAATGAGATAAAATAAGACTTAGTATAATATGCCATTGAAAATGAGGTAAAATGGTGCACAGCATACTATGACGTTGGAAATGAGGTAAAATAGGACATAGAGGTAAAATATGGCGTCATCCATCCATTTTCTTTACACTCTTGTCCCTAGTGGGGTCAGGAGGAGCTGCTGCCTCTCCAGCTACGTTCCGGGCGAGAAGCGGGGTCACCTGGACAGGTCACCTGGACAGGTCACCTGGACAGGTCACCTGGACAGGTCACCTGGACAGGTCACCTGGACAGGACGCCAGTCTGTCGCAGGGCAACACAGAGACAAACAGGATAAACAACCACACACACACACACACACTCAAACCTAGGGAGAATTTAGAGAGACCAATTAACATGACAGTCATGTTTTTGGATTGTGGGAGGAAGCTGGAGAACCCGGAGAGAACCCAGCATGCACAGGGAGAACATGCAGACAGAAAGAACCCGGGCCGGGAATCGAACTCAGGACCTTCTTGCTGCAAGGCAACAGTGCTACCAACTGTGCCACTGTGCAGCCAGTATGGCGTCAATACTGGTAAAATGGTGAGCATAAAAACATCGCAGTGTATTTTTGGGGTCTCTAGAATGTTTAGACGCTCATTGTTTATTAACCATCAGCAGATTAAGTCTTTTGTTTCTCACATTTAATGATGATTGCTTCATTCTACACAGCCTTCCTGTGTTTCAGCTTCAGTAACTTTAAATTATAAAACAGCAGAACTTTTTCTCAAGATTGATAAAATGAGACAACACGGATATCTGCAACATTTTAATTGAACACACATTAAAATTCTGTGACAGTTTCAGGTCAAACTGTAAGTGACACAATGCACAAGAAAATTGGCACCAACGACGTACGAGTTTGGACTGGACACACTAAGCAAGAGAAAGAACCGTGAAATGTTCAGAGTTCCCAGAGAGTCCTCTGAGTCAAGATTTACATTTACAACCGTAGAAAAAAAGCCTAAAGCAATAGTTTCACAAGAAGTTCTGAGCAATAACAAGCAGTTAGTCAGCAGTTTTATGTACAGTTCATCTGATATCTAACAGTGAAATGGAGCCATAAGCAGACTGAGGCGACTGAGGAACCACAAGGCCACAACACCAAGCTGCTCAACAGAAACTGTGCTTTTCTTTACTCCCACATTCACTAAAAGCTGTGTACAAAAACACACGATGTCCTCAAAATGCTCCACTCTGTTTTATTCCCGCCAAAATAAAAGCTCCATATGAAATAAAGTTCAGTCTGAACTTGTAACCAAACAGCTTTCAAAATCTAAATACCAACACAAAGCTAATATTACAGCATCAACACTGGTGCATTAGAAATATGTGGAACTCCAGCAAGTCATCAGCATGAAAATATAAAAATGAAAAACTCTTGATTCTTTAAATAAAACATTTTCATTAGTAATGAAATACAGTTCTATTTTTACCAAGATCGATTTTTTTAATAAAATCAGAAACAATGAAAAATGTTACTTTTGATAAAACAGATTTTGTTGTTAATAGTTTCACCAGATGATAAAGATTTCAAAATAAGGCCATGAAAACCAAAACTCTGAAAACTGTAATGATGAGAGAAGCTGAGCTTTTATTTTGACGACACCGTGCACTTCCTGAATGCAGAGTAATAGTTTGGGTTCTGCGAGATCGTCTCTGTTCAGGAGACATTCTCTAAAGTCATGGAGCGGAGATCCAGAGTGATTCCAACCTTCAAGTCATAAAATCAGAACAAGGATGAAAAACCAAAACTTGATATGGAAAAAACAGCAGACGCTTCACAGAACGGCCACCAGGAGGCGCCAAACATTCCTGAATTTTACTCACCAGGTCTTTATAACTCCAAAAATAATTAAGTTTTTCTATATTCAGAGTTTAAAAATATGTTTCTCCAGTATGTTCTGTGAATTAAAATACAGATATTTGATCATTCCAGATTTACAGATACAATGAGTAGCATTTACTGCCACCTAGTGTTAAAGACGAGAACAACATGATTAGCTTTGATCCCAGAGACGTTTTCATCAAACTGACTGGTTTCATCTTTACCGCCTTAAGCTTCCTGGTTTAAGGCGGTAAAGATGTTTTAGGTCTTTTCTTCTTGTTAAACATTTTGACTTTAAACTTGAATTTTAGATTTAGAGAAAACAGACATCTGGAATTATTTAATCTAGACACACCAATGATGAGTTACTTAGTGTTAAATGGATTTCTGGAGCATTGAGTTTAACCTCTTAATCTGCCTGAAGCTGACTGGATTTATTCTGGCGGATCGTTTCTGTCCAGGGGAGCTGCAGGGTCAAAGGTCAGGCAGAAAGAAGGACGAGGTTCAGCCAGTAGCTGATTCCCAGCTGCGGTTCTGATCAGATGTTTGAGCCTTTGTCTCCGGACCGGATCTGCTGCCTGGAATTTCCCAGAATTCCCTCTTCCTGAAGCCCAGGTGCTCCGGTTCTGATGAAACGTCGCTGCCGGTGCTGAAGCTCTTCTTCAGTTTGAAGCAAAGTGACGGAAACGCAGCGATCGCTCCGAAGGTTCATTCTTCCCTTCGCCTCAGTGCAAAGTTAAACGGTGGCATTCCCAGTCCTCCCAGTCCTGTAAACAACCTGGCCGTTCTCTTCCTGTGTTGGGGGTTCTGCTGGTTCTGCAGCTCTGGGATCAGTTCTAATGGCAGTGTCCAATCAGCATCCTGCTAACCGCCAGCGCTGACTGAGGCAGAAACTAAATGTGACAAAGCAAAGGAAGTCGATGTGCAGGCTTCCAGCAAATCCTGAGATAAAAAAAACGACATCAAATGGAAAACTGCTGACTCAGACCCCCAGAGGTCAGAGGTCAAAGGTCCTGCATCATGGCGGGTTGCTGGAAACAACCTGAATGGTTCTGGTTCTGGTCAGTCAGTGAAAGTTCCTTAAGGCAGAACTCCATCAAACGCCGGGACACCGAGTCAAATAAAAGCCGGGGTCAAAGGTCACTCTGTCATGTTCTGGTTCTGATGATGAAGCGGGTCATCTTCTACAGAGAATGGATGCCTGAAGCGCCGTCACCACTGTCGCTGCCTGCAAGACAACGAGCAGTGCAGAGGAGAACCTGGTCAGCACACCAGTGCTCCCAGTTAGCATCCTAACAACCGAATGGATCTACTGGGAACGCTCAGGATCTGACATTCAGCTGGAAAAATTCAGGAAAATTTCAGAATTCAACCAACTGGTTGGTATCCAAACCACATGACTAAAGAAAACAGAAACCAACCATTTCACCAATTATTCAATCAACTAACCTGCAACCCAACTGAATAACCAGCTAAATGATAAACTTCCTATACCAGTGGACTTTACTGGTTCTGATGGCTCAGAACCAGCTGCAGGAACTGATCCGCAGCTGGTTCTGAGCCCAGTTCTGAATCAGCTGGTACCTGTACCAGCCGAAGGTTTCCTGGACTTGGGACTCACATCTCACTATGTCTTGCTGGAGTTCTCGTAGATGACATCAGATGTGATGGACTGCTGCTTCTTCTTCTGCCACATCAGGAGGACGCACTGATGGATGAAGACATACTGCTCCTGCGCACACACACACACACACACACACACACGGTCTGTATTGCGGCAGAGGGTGTGTGCGCGTTGGGTGCTGAAGCCCGGACTCATCCTGACCTCGGTCTGGACCATGGACAGCCGGTGGGACCTCATGTCCGACACCATGCCCAGGATGTCCACGAACTCGTGTTCCCGGATGTGCTGCATCAGGCGGTCCAGGGCCATGAAGGTTCCGGTTCTGCCCACGCCGGCGCTGGAAAGAAACACCTGGGTTCTAATGGGTCGCCAGCAGAACCAACGACCTCCAGCTCTAAACATTTCTTGGTTTCTAATATGGCTGGTTCTGCAAGGTCACCTGACTGATTATATGACATCAGAACCAGAACCGGCTGGTGACCGACCTGCAGTGGACGATGATGGGGTCTTTGGTCCTGTTGGCCTGCTGCCGGACGATGTGGACGAACTGCAGGATGCTCTCGATGGCGTTGACCGTGGGAACGCCGTGATCCGGCCACGAGGTGTAGTTCAGGTGGAGGACATCCAGGGTCTCGTCTGCCTGCAGGGGGCAGCAGAGAGTCATGGCAGTTCTGATCGGACCTTTAAAGCCACATCCTGCAGGAGAAGAAGACTCACATATCCAAGTCGAAACTTCCTGATGATCCACTCCGGAGAACCTTCCTCAGAAAGCATCTCCACACTGATGTCGCCATACATGACCGGCTCGTCTGTGAACGGCCAGTAGTGGTCGCACTTCACCTGGAAAAAACGCAAAACATCAGCTGGGAGGAGCAGGAAATGGAGATACAACCACCAGCCAGCAGGGGGCAGACTCGAGCCTGTATTTGACTGTAGATCTAAGACATACTGGTAGGAACAGCGCCACCTAGTGGTGACCAGAAGTGTCTAATAAACAGGACTATTATATGATGTGAATTTGAACCGGTCCGGACCGGACCAGCTGCTTACCCTGCGGCGCTCGTTGCATTGCGTCAGCATGACGATGATGGGCGACTTCTGCTGCAGAACCATCTTCCAGAAATCGTTGCGCGTCTCCGGCAGTGGCCCCTGGGTGGCGATGTACTCCTTGGAATGTCGGTATCCCTGAAACAGAAACCTGATCAGAAGAACTGGAACAGAATCAGGAGCAGAACAGTCAGCTCAGATATTTAATGCTCAGAATGTCAGAAAAGCCAAACTGCTCTTAGATCCAGACAGTTTCAGAACCAGGACATTTTCCTGGACGACTGAATCAGGATCTAACATCAGTTTCAGATCTTTGTCAAAATCAGAAACTTCAGCCGTTATTTCAAACCAGCTGAGAGAATTATTTCTGTTACTTCCTGTTTCTATCTGCAATACAAAACAACTTCTGCTTTTGTTTTATGACTTGGCTCCTAAACAAACATAACGCCAATAAATCTGCCTTTTTACAGCTTTATGACATCAGCAGAATAAAGACTTCCTGTCTAAACAGAAAGAACAGAATTTAAACTTTCTGATGGCCTAAAAAGCCATAAATGGGCTTTATGGACCATTTCTCTGGGATTCCTGGTCTGGTCGGAACCATATGGACCCTTCAGGACTTCAGAGACCTGCTGATCCAGTGTTACCATAAACAGAACCAGGTGAGGCAGCATTTAGCTTCTCTGTTCCTCAGCTCTGGAACCTGAACCTGAGACGATCAGAACCTGCTGGTTCCTGTAAATCAGGACTGAACCGTTTGCTGTTTTCTGGATCAGTCCGGTATTGTCACCGCTCCACCCATACTCCTCTCATTAACGGCTCAGTTTTATCAGTATTGTTCGCCTGGAAGGTCCTGGAAGGTCTGATTCTGCCCAAGTTCTGGCTCGGGTTCTGGTTTCTTTACCAGAGTCAGAGCTGTCTCTATGCAAATGATGCTGAGATATTAAACATGTTTCTGAGCTACACACTTCCTCCAAGGTTTCACTCTGGGAGACCTTACAGGAACCTTCAGGTCATGTGATCAGGTCCTGCTAGCTGAGCAGGATGCTAGCCTGGAAGCTAAAGAGGGGCGGAGCCTCCAGGCTGTCTTCCCTTTGAACTCGTCTTTTCCTTTTTCTGCTTTATTGGTTATTTTTATAAGAAGCTCTTTGTGATATTCTGAACATCAGATGAAGCTTTCTCTTCCAATCTAGATTAACCATCAGCTCCCTCTGGTGGCCAGCTGTGGAGGTGCATTCCTCATTAAATATGAAGGTTTCTGCATTTGGGCTGAGGCAGACCGAGCCGTGGGTGTTCTGGAACTTCTTGACGGGTCGTGGGAGAGGAAGCGGAGCCGGCGGATACTCACAGGAATGTAGTTGGCGTTGATGTAGTCGGCACCTTCGTCGTTGTGCATGGAGACCAGCTTGACCCGACTGAAGTCATCTGAGAGAGGAGGGCGGTTAGTCAGGAGATGAACTACAGACGCTGTCAGACTTCAGCAGAACCCGGTCTGGATCTGGAACCGGGCTCAGACCGGGTCCGGACTCACAGGGCAGGATGTTGGTGTATCGGTTCTTGGGCCTGTTGACCGGCAGGTCGGCGGCATCGTGGGTCAGATCCAGGGCGATGCTCTTCAGCTCCTGGAAAACATCCAGAGCAGATTTCAGTTCTGATGGAGAACCGGCCGGTTTCTGAACCCATCCGGGTCCGCAGCCCAGCGGTTCCCCTGGAGGACAGGATGTCTCCAAGTCGTACCTCGAATTGCAGGGAGAACTTGTAGGCGGAGTCTTTGCTCATGTCCTTGAAGTAGGCCTCGAAGTCATCCAGCTGCACCGGGCTGCAAACACAAACCAAGTCAGACGGTTCTGAGAAGTTCTGACCTCCGGTCCAAACTGCAACCTGGGAACGCTCAGAGGAAGTCAGTAATCCTAATCTAATCCTCATCCTGATGGTTCTTGCTGGAGCTCAGGGTTCAGAGTCTGGCTCCACCGGGTCTAAAACCCAGCCTCTTCTTCCCAAACCAGAACCTCCCAACAGAACCATAATGACCCAAAGGTTCAACTCAATGACTGCAGCATCGGTTGAGTTGAGCGGCGCCGGTCAGACCACCAAACATCAGAATGGCTGACAGCCAATGAAAACCCAGAGCAGGATCAGAACAGTCAAAGGGTTCTAATCCAGAATGTTCTCTTAGGGTTCTGTTCTGACTGGGATGAAGCAGTCTGGGCTTCCAGAACCACAGCAGAAAAATGTTCTGCTGCCTCCTCAGAACCAGCAGAACCAGCAGGTCCCAGAAACAGGATTTTCCTGTCTGGCTCTTGATTGGTCCGGACGTCTTCAGCTGTCCAATGGGGCGCGGTCTCCGCTGAGGACACGCCCTCCTGCCTCAGAGAAGATCCAAGCCCACAGCATGATACCACCTCTACCACCAGGTGGTGAAGGACGAAGGTTCTGGTGCAGAACCGTCAGAGCGGATCAGTCCAGCTGCTGGTTCCGGATGTTCTTCTGCTCTCCAGAAGGAGGAACGTCAGACTGGATCAACTTCCTGTTTTTGGTCCCAAACTGGAGATCAACAGAACCTCTCCGACCCGTCATGGCACCGATTCTGGACCCGATCCGGATTAACAACGCTTTCCTGTTTCTGAGATCAGTCTGGGATGAAGGAGTGATGGATTATCTCCCAGATTAGATGGGATGAGTGAAGGACGGATGGGTGAAGGTTAAAGGTCAGGGTTAAAGGTCAGGGTGAAGCTGATGGCTGAAGCTGGACAAACAATCAGAGTCTGAAGCTTCAGGACTCGGTTACCTGGTTAGCTTCCGTTTCTTTAAAGCCGTTTTGCTCCTAAAAACAGACAAAGAGCATGAAATCCAAACATCATCATCATCAGCAGCAGCAGCAGCTCAGGACCGTCTGTGCTGCAGCAGCTGCAGCAGCATCAGCAGCAGCAGCTCAGGACCGTCTGTGCTGCAGCAGCGCCCCCTGCTGGCACTTCACAGTCACTAACTACTGTTAGTATTTTGGTTCTTCATATAGTTTATTCTGCTTCAGCTGCAGCTCAGAGGTTCATGTGGAACCAGAATTTACTGGACTTTCATCATCAGAACTTCAGAGTCCAGTGAGGCGGTTCAGATCCGTTTCCATGGTTTCTTTTGAATTGTGGAAAACAGCAGCTGCACAGACGAGTCCTGTGGGTTATTGGAGGTTTAACACCATATTTCCTCTAAATAAAATATTATTTTACTATTCCTGAGGTTCTTTTTATAATAACACAATATTTTCTTTAAATAAAAATATTCAATTACAAAATTTTAATAAATTTATAGTTAAGATGCTCTTATAATTTACTAATGATCTTAGAATAATAGAATATGATATTCTCCATTGATAATAATAAAAAATCTCTGTATAAAAAATTTAAAGTTAATTTAAAACAATAAAAATTGTGAGAAATCTCATGTTTTTGTTTTTTTCAGCATTTGGAAAACTGGGGTATAGTCCCCTCTATTAGAGGAAATACGGTAGAAACACAGGCAGAAAGTCTGTGGCTGCAAGTTTCCATCTGTCTGCTTCTACTTCTTAAAAAAAACTTTCATTTATACTAAAAAGTCGAATTTGGGAACAGATTTGTTTTTATTTGATTTTTATAAACAGAATATTAAATCTATACTTTCTAGATATATTTTAGTTCCTAAAAAAGTTTACCATCACGGTAACAAGTCGGTTAAATGTTTCATCAGAACAAAAGATGAGAAAATAACTATTTCTTTCTTGAAGAAACGTTTTTACAGCCACAGGCTTCCAGAAACCTTTCAGAGAAGAAGCCAAACATGAGATCAACACTGTGCAGACGGCCAGCCGAACCCGTTACCTGCCTGGCACCCGGCTCCATCAGGCTGGACTTTACTCTAAACTATTCATGCTTTTACTTTGAAATGCCTCTGAATTCACAGGACACCAGAATCATGCATATCCACAGAGCCTGAGCTACTGAGTGACTGACGGCATGCGGCGAAGCAGAGTCAGCATCATGCTGCGGACGTCCACCGGGTTGGAGCGATCCGCCACAGATCAGCGCGATGCTAACGCTTTCCAGAGGGAGGAATATGGACGCTGCAGTCTGGTGTGTCTGAACATCCCCAGAAATATCAGGATTTACATGATATTTTCAGAAGATCGTGAAATACTGAGAAAACGATCCAACAGGAACACACCGGCTCATGTCATAAAGTCGTTTCTGCTGGTCTTAAAAAAGCCAAATGAAAGAAATAAAGCAGCAACTATTGATAAAACTTCAGGTTATTTGTCTGTCAAACTTTTCTATTGAAATATTTGTTGAAAACAGTCAAAACATCCAAATCACCAATTTATAAAGTTACAATTATATTAAAAAGTTTGTTTTTATTTGTGGAAAACTGATCAGCAGAGAAAACTAAACTCCTGCCTGCTCAACGGTTTCCATGAAGCAAAAGCAAACATTAAAAACATCTGGATAAACGTGTTTGAGGGCCAAGAATGCGGCCCTGAGGAACACCATGGAGTTCATTTCCTTCGTTCAGACTAGGCCTGTCACGATAACAAATTTTGCTGAACGATTAATTGTCTCAAAAATTATTGCGATAAACAATAATATTGTTTAAAGACCTTTTCACACTGATTTAATGGAAATGATGTAATAATACAAAGATAGATACACTTTATTTTCAAAAGAACACTTAACACTAGAACTGATAAACAAAATAAACAAAACAACCAAAAACAGAAATAAAATAGATTCTCTGTCTCCATTAACAAAAATGTACTTGGGAAAAAAAACTAAACAACATAAAGCCAAAGTGGAAATAAATACTGCATTCATCCAAAAGAGTG
>CAEFZX010014483.1:0-26015 GCA_903066825.1 Alfaro cultratus | reverse complement strand
GCACTCCCGTGTATCAAAGCACATTTGTTGTAACTTTAGGCTTGGTGAATGAAAATATCACCTGTCTTTAGTTGGGGAGTCGTTCTTCAAAGGTGAGGGGGTCAGAGAGTTGTAAAGTTGGTCCTCTGCCCTGCGTGAAAAAATATTAAATGTAAAATATTTTAATACAAATTAGTACAAATTATAATAACAGGGAAATGTAATACGTTTAAATCTTACTCTTTGGAGCTCTTCACCGTCACAGTCTCATTGCTGGACACAGTTGTTTTTTTGCTGTAACCAATACAGAATAAGAAAATATTGGTAACACTTTATTTGACAGGTTGTGAATAAGACTATGATTACACCATCATAAACATGACATAACATCTGTCATGACCATGAGCAAGTCTTCATGAATATTTATGACTGTTGTCATAAAGTGTCATTCAGTAAATCGTGACACTTTTAATACAAAGTTGACATTATTCAAAATGTCTTTGTTATGACAACTTGTCATTAACCAAGAAAGAAAGAAAGAAAGAAAGTATTACTGATTAAACTTTAGCTTTAATAACATAAAGCTACATAATTTTTAAAGTTTAATCAGTAATACTTTTAGAACAAATTTATGTCAGATCATGATTTCTTGGTTAATGACAAGTTGCCATATTCAAAGACATTTTGAATAATGTCAACTTTGTATTAAAAGTGTCATGATTTACCTAATGACACTTTATAACAACAGTCATGAATATTCATGAAGACTTACTCATGTTCATGACAGATGTTATGTCATGTTTATGACGGCGTCATGACAATCTTATTCACAACCCGTCAAATAAAGAGCTACCAAATATTCCAATAATTGGTCAGATGAATGTCCCACATTATCATGGCATTACTGGGATTTAAGCAACTTATATTCAAGGAAGTTGAAATGCGCAGTACAGAAAAACCTGCTACCTGTCTCTATTCTTGATAGCACTGGGAATCAGTGTGTCATAGAGTTTGTCCTCAGCACTGCAAGAAAGAATAAATACAAGATAATTAATTTACCAGTAGTGTAACACACTGTTGTTTCTTTTTATCTATCAATGCAACAGAAATATGAAGAGGAAATTTTGAAATTTTTACAAAACAACTTCCAATGTGGCAACAAATTCATGTCACATTTCTTACACATTTGCAATAAAAATGCATATTTCAAGAATGTTTAAGCCTCCAAACCTTAAAAGCTATAAAAACTGAAGTAACTCTCTGAAACGATTCATTACCGAACTGTCTTTCTTTAACATTCAAAATCCATGTCTGCATTATAAAAATGAACATTTCCTAATGTGCCCATTATGATGCTGGCTCTGTGGCTGTACAGAGCAGTAACACACTGAGCAAGTCACCAAGGACACTGCACCTTCACACATCCACTGTTCACACACCTACAGACCAGCTGAGCATCAAATTAGCCTACTTTTTTTTTTCAACAGATGAAAAATGCATTATGTAAGGTCTAATCAGAGGGAGTTTTAACTAAAGATGCAGTAAATCTGTGGAAAATATATTTGGCAGTTTGCATTTGGATTTTTGTGCAAACATCTCACCTTGGTTGTTTTTTGTTTCGCTTAGTCTTCAATTGAAGACGAATAGAATCAATCGCCTGTCATAATCACTTAATCATATGCTGTGACTTTTAATGTGCATTTATTACAATATAATATAATATAATATAATATAATATAATATAATATAATATAATATAATATAATATACTGCATTGTAGTATTGTATTGCATTTCATTGTACTGTAACGTATCAGACCATATTGATCTGATACTGGTCAGATCACATAATATTGTACATAATATTTTTACACTGCAGAGTATTGCATTGCATCATCTGTTATATCATAGGGAATATTATCATATTACATCAGATTGTTTAGGATCACATAGTGTTGTGCATTTTATCACAATTTATTGGATCTTATTGTATCACATCATAATGTATCGTATTATATTGCATTGCACTGCATCACATCATGTTGAATATCCTAACATATTGTCTAAAATTGCATGGCACCTATTACGTTGCAAAATATTGCATTATATTCTGTAGTTTTGTATCACATTGCAGTGTATTGTGTTGTATCATCGTATTTTACTGAGGTGAAACAGCGGCACCTCACACGAAATTATTGCAGGTGAAGGTCAGCGGTTTGATGACACTTTTTCAAAGTATGTGGTTAAACTTACATCGCATCACTGCTACTTTTCACCGTCACAGTCTCAGTTGTGGTCACAGTTGTTTTGCTACAAAGGAGAAAAAAAACATCATAATGAGTATAAATTCAAGCACTCCCGTGTATCAAAGCACATTTGTTGTAACTTTAGGCTTGGTGAATGAAAATATCACCTGTCTTTAGTTGGGGTGTCATCCTTCAAAGGTGAGGGGGTCAGAGAGTTGTAAAGTTGGTCCTCTGCCCTACGTGAAAAAATATTAAATGTAAAATATTTTAATACAAATTAGTACATATTATAATAACAGGGAAATTTAATACGTTTAAATCTTACTCTTTAGTGGTGGTAATAGTCGGTTTTGTTGTCTTGGTAGGCGAGTAGCTTGAGTACTGTGACCTGGATGTGAGAACACGACCAGTGGCCTTCATTTTCAGTTTCAAAAGTATCTGATATACAGTGCACAGATTGCGTATAAAAGATATACTAAAGAAAAACAGTTTGTTACAATTTTCCTCTGTTTTTAATGATATAATGTGGCTGCTAAGAAACTTTAAATTAGTTTTTTGAAGAACAAATTTAACAAGAAAGCAATTTGCAACTTTTAAAACACACATAAATGGCAATTCCACTGACAATTAGCAGTTTGTGGTAGGAGATTTCTAAAATAGTTCAATGAAAATAAATTAATAAAAACAGATCAGAATAGAAGTATAAATAACCAATAACAAAATGTGAAGCTCATATTACACTATAGCTCAGCTCTAGTCAGTATATTTCTTATGTCTATTGTTAGATTGATTCTTACTCTTTGCTTGAGGATTTGACGCGATCCAGGAACGTCTCAGTTTTAGTGGGTGATTTGGTCACAGGAGACCTGTAAGGAGACAAAAATTTAAAAAGTCAGGATAATGAGAAAATAGTTATAAAATAAATATAATATAATGAGACAAATCATAAGGTTTCAGAGTATTGATATTTTATTCCCTACTTGACACTTTGGGTGGTGGTGATGGTGGTCTCAGTTGTCCCATCCTTAGTCACAGTTGTGGTTTTAGTGCTGAAAGGGGGAAAAAAAGGCAAAAAGGCAATAAATAAAATAGCTACTGCATTTTCCTCTATGTGTATGTTCTATGTTCCTGCAGTAACATTAGAAATATGCAATTAAATATCAAATGCTTTCATGTTAGATTATATTTCCATTATACAGCACTGCACACAATAATCGGCTCTCCTGGTTAAAAAAAAGTCTTAAAATAAAATAATCTTTGCAGTAATACAATCTCCCTATTTTTGTGAAATTCAAGAGCAGTGCTTACGTGCTGGATGTTTCTGTCTTCCCACCGGAAGTTCTAGTGAAGCAGAAAGTGGATTATACCAAAAAGCATTTGTATATCCACATAAAACATCATCTGCATATATAGTGTGTACATGCATATACACACTATAAATTGTGTATATATGTATAAAATGAGCTCAGATATGAAAATGTACCTATTTGAGTAGTAAGACGGTGTCCTGCCAGTAGAAGAAAACCATATTTTAGTCATGGGTTAATATTATAAAATAATATATTAGGTAATGATATAAATACAGTAGAATTGTGTATTTACCACTGCTACAACTATTAATAAAATAATAATAATATAAGCAGAAAAAAATAATGGTAGAAGAATAATAATGGCACTAACATGGTTTTCAGGTCATCTTTGCTTCCACTGAACCTGCAATGAGAAAACTCAGAAGGTAAGGCTCTTGTTGTAGTCTATGAACGCATTGATATAGGTGCGGTATTATATATTTTCCAGGCACATGACACAATTTTATAGCACAAATAAGTAACTATGTTACCTTCAGTTGTTTTTTAAAATTTATATATATCAAACTTTACATCTATGCAAGACTTTGCAATTTGATGCTTTGAAATTAGACGTTTGTCTCTTTAAGAAGCTCCTTCTCCCTCTGACACCTCATCAAAACAACATTCCTCCATCATAATGTTTACAACCATTTGTAGGAGCATTAGACTGAGAAGTAGCTCATGTAATGAGCTCAGCAGTCTCGCACTTCCACCAGGCGTTTGTAATCACTGCTGCCGCTAGTCTGGAGGAGCCGAGTGGCTCAGCTGGAGACTGCAGCTCCAAGTAGGAGGTTTGTGGAAATGGGCAGTGCTTTGTCAGAGCAGGTGTTTATCTTAAAAACCTTTTAGCGTACTAAAGTGCTATTACCTCTTGGTGAGAGCTTGAACAGATGAGGATGAACTTGCTTTAGTTGTTCTTGTTGACTTGGGTTCTGAGCTACTGTGTAAAACATAAAGACAATATGCATTACTTATTAATGACACAAATAACACTGAGATGTAGTCCTTTTCACTTAGTACTTTGGTTGTGATGGAGATTTATGTTTGTTTTACCTGTCGGTAGTATCAGTGTTATTCACTCGACTCAAGACACTTTTGCCAAAGTTTGGGTCTTGGCTGTGAGAGAGGAAAGAGAAATCATTCATCCATGCAGTTATGAGTCAACACTGTGACTCGCAAAAGGAATGCGAGTGTGTCTGAAGGTGCACTTGGTACAGGTAACTCTCGTCTGTCCAGCCAATCCTAAAGGGTGTGAGCTGGCTTGCCTTCAGTATCTGTATACTTACTCGACGGGCTCGTCTTCATCAGCATTTCTTCGGATCCAGCTGTTGTCCTTCAGCAGAGAGGTTTTCTTCTTGCTGTCCTCGAGCGCTTTGGTCTTGGCTGCAAACAGACAAAACAGAAACATCTATGATCATTCGGGAGGCCATGTTCTGTATATTTAAATGCATCTTATGTCCACTTAAAGCTTAATGTGAAAAAAAGTCATAACAGAGGGACAAACATTTCACATAGCATAGAATATGATTTTCTATATATTGTCAGTAATGTGACACAACAGTTTGAATGATTCTGTTATTATTGGTAATAATGGAAATACTTACAAGTTGAGTAGGAGCTCATTTTGGACTCTCGCCTGAAAATGACAGAGCACATTAAATGGACGCTAGGTGGCACTGCAGCCTAAGAATGCAAGTGTGAGGCGGCTTGTTGAATCTCAAAATGAACTGCATGAACCTAAGATAATTCTTTGCGCCTGCATACTTGTCATTTTCTCTCGTTCTAAGCGTTTTGTGAGCAGCTTACATTAATGACCCTGTTGGGTTTGTCGCTGCACCTTCGGTCCAGGCTCAGTGATTAAGCCATAAACTGGTTTGTCTTGATCTAAGCCCACATGTAGACACACCCACCCTCCACAACACTCCTTCTCCAAACACACCATTGTCAGCAAAATGAGGGGCATACAATAACATACCAGAAGGTACTAAATGCTATTGAAAAAGAATCAGAGGCAGACGTAATCAAGTGAAATTATTAGCAGTCATGCAGTCCAGAAACAGTATTTTGTAAGAGGTTTCTGCACTATAAAATCTGTGAGTTTTTGAGGGAATCCTAAACAGTTGAAGAAAAAAAATCTTTACAATAGAAAACAAAAATTGGGATGCAACTATGATCCTACAGCTCAGCTCAATAACATGAATTTCATGCTTATTGTCCTTCATTTAATCCCTTTGCTAATAATATCACACAAAGCAGCAGGATTAAATCAGTGCTTTCACTGTACAGGATGAAAACGGTTTGCTATTTTACTGTATCAGCCAGAGCAAAGAATATTTTAACTGTTAGAGAAATAACTATCACTTTATGTGCGTCGTCCGAATTGTTTCAGTGTTACGTCTGTTTCTAGCGACGAGGATTCATTCTTCAAAAGGGAAATCATTCAATGAGCCGTACACAAACTAAAACTGCTATCTTTTTCAGCATCTTGAAGGTATCAGTTGAAGGAAAAGTATATTTGCTGCTCTTAAAACTGATATAATGATATTTTTTCCCCCATGGAAAAAGTGTCTGGGTACCAGAAAAATGTTTTAAATTGTTTGGCAAACATGTTCAGTAAAACTGTGAGTTGACACTGAGTTTAGGCCCCCCTTTGCATTATTGTTTATCTTTAGATCATGTTAAATAAAATAAATTGTATTTTTCTTTTAAAGTTTTGAGGATTAGGCCTTTTTTCGTGATCACTAAAAATCGTAAATAATAAAAATAAGAATGACAAAATCACTGACGGAAAAGTTATGACAGAAAACATGATGCGTACCTCTGGAGACAGCTCTGTTCCTGGGTTTTAAAGGTAAAATCCTCACTGTAGTTCAGGTCTGAACACCTGTCTATCACACACAGTCACACCTTTGTCATTCCTTCTGCTTTTAACCTCCAGGGGAGGCCACCCTTTGGGAGTGGCCTTGGAGAGTACTCAAAGAAACAGTTTTCCTCTTTTCATGTCACAATACAGTACATGTTTCTTCCTCCATCGTCATCATTTCCCTCTTAATTATTAGTTTCTCCATGCAGGCTGAGCTTAAAAGGAACTGGGTGGAGTGCTGAAATACCTGCTCCTCAGCTTTGGTGTTGAACTATGTCTTTCTAGTATAGTCTGCAACGAATCAGCTCTATCAAACCCTGACCTCTGAAGCATTTTAATCACAATTTGTGGACATAAAGTGAGCAGAGTGATCTCAATAGGCCATTCTGCAACATGACTACTCACCAGTGTCTTGCTGGAGTCGGTCTTTTACTGCATTATTGCTGAAACGAGACTTTGTACTTTACTCGTGCTGATAAAAGTACTACAGTGCTCGTTACAATTAACTGGGAACTCCACAAAACTGGCCTTCAAGGAAGAGTGGCACAAAGAAAGCTATGCGAAGTCCTGTTTGAACGCCGTAAACACGTAGATGAACATGCTCTCCTCCAAACCTTGTGGGTTACATTGAAAGACACAATATGTGAAGTTAAAGTATCAAATTTCTCCCCTGAACATGTCGTCCCCATAATGAATTATAGTAGTGGCTGCATCATGCTGTGGGGATGCTTTTCTTCAGCAGGGAAGCTAATCAGAATCAATGGGAGGACTGACGGAGCTAAATGGAAGAAAAGCAGTGAAAGGATAAAAGGGACAACAAGTTGAAACATAAAGCCAGAGCAGGGCGTGATTACTTTAGCAATGCTTCTTTCTTAGTTCCAACAAATACGATATCTGACTTAGATTTGAGACAGTGAAGAACAGATGTCAGTGAACCCAGAAGTTCAAAATCTACCTCCATGATACATGATGCACTATGCTAGTATGATGTGAACATTTTCAGACTGGTTCCTTCTGAGGTGTGCCAATATCAGTCTGAAACAGCTCAGACTTTGAGCAAGTGAGAAATGTGCCATTGGGTGTGTCAGGTTCTGAGTGATCAGAGGTATGACAGGTGCGCAGTCACTTTCATACCTGGCTTGGGTGTGACAGCATGTCTCCGATAGATTAACCCCTCCCAGTTACTGACAGTGAAGAAGGAATGCAGACGGGCCCAGAATGACAGAACAATAGAGGGAACTGTCCAAAAACAGTTGAAACCATTTTTTATTTTTTGTTCCTTTTGGACAATTATCTGTGGCCAGTTCTGAAAGAAAAACTCCACACAACCTTTTTTTTACTAAGCTTTTTTGAATTGTAGGCTTTATAAAGTAGTGTTCTGATGAAGATCAACTTGTAGGCTCTCACACGTGTTTTTACTCTGCATTGCCTATTATAGCTATCCCTACACATTAGTAACAGTGATTACTTTGTCATTCTAGATCCTGACCTGTAATGACGACAATACCTATGGCAAAACTCAGAATGAACGCTAAATAAATGGGCAAGAACTCTGCATTCAGAGTATCTGTGAGTTTCTCAAAAACTCACAGATACTCAGAAAAGTGAAGTTTTTAATTGTTTAAATACCAAACTTGTAATTTAAACAGCTATTTGTTTGAATTAATCATAACAGCTCATTAAAAACATGTGGAATACATATTTATTTTAATTGGAGTCAGGCAAGAAATGGCCCTGTTTATGTCAAAATATCCATAATCATTCAAGATATGTGCTAAATTCTCTATTTGAAGAAATACATTTGAACATTATATTAAATGCTATAACATGAAAATAATAAATATTTCTGAAATCACAATGTCTGACAATGTATTTTAAATATGTTTTTCGCCGCAGAATGAGTTTGTTTTTTTTTAATAAACCACTTCTACACAAAACCTTTCATCTCTAGCAAGCCATTTCCACTGGTCCAGGTTCCCTCCAAATGAACCCACCACACTGCCCTCTACTGGCGAATATGTTAAGCTCAAACGCCATATTTGAACATCCAAGTATACATCCAGGTTTCTGAAAATAAATAAACACAGACTCTTCCATATTTAGAGGTTTCTGTTACTGAAATGTATTTTGTATTCTCTGAGACTTACAGGAAACATAACAATCTTCCTTTTTCTGGATTTTTTAAAAAACTATGCAAAGCTTAAACAAAATATCACAATGTGATGCTTATAACTTGGAGTGTTTGTTGTCTCGTGGCTGGTCAGACTTTGGAAGCTCCTCCAGATAATTTCTTTTAAAGATAACTTTTTTTTATTGTAGCTTCTATGGCTCTGTATTAAATCTCATATTTTTGTAACTAATGCTGTGTACTTTAGAAGAGTCTTATTTTCACAGGAACAAATCTTGAGTGGTTTTCGCTAGCTGATGCAGCATTGTTCTAAAGTGTATTTTATCCTGACAGTTCGACATTCACACCTATTGGTTTGGTCAGAAGTTTTCATCTACTCAGTATGGACATGGATATCATGTAAACTGTGGACTTTAATAATAAATTTGAACCATTCTTTAAAACAGGGTGGAATAATTATACAGCATACAACTTCAAGAATTTTTAAAAACAAGAATTGGATGCTCAATCTTGATTTTGCTTTTATTTTCCTGTAATTGACAAGTATGTATCCTGCCACAAACATACATACGACCCCTCTAAAATCAGAGCAAATTACCTTTCACAAGTTCTACATAAAATTTTAGAATGAAGAATCTTGTAAAGCTTTGCCAAACAAAGTTTTATAACATTCTACAACTTTTTCTTAATTCAGCCACAATGCAGGTGTTTTGAGAACAAATGTTCTTTTAAAGTTTAAGCTACAAAATCTCAGTGTAACATAGGTCTGGACTTGAGCCCCAAAATCTTAATTTTGTTGTATGAAGCATTAAAAGATGGACATGTTGGTGCACTTTGAATCATTGTCTTGCAGCATTCTTCATTCGTGCATGAGCTTCAGGTCAAAGGTTTTTATGGCAGGGAGAACAAATCATGGCTCAATCAGTTATAGTTAACTGAATTACAAAATGTGGCTGACTGCTGTGAATTAGGATTTGAACGTGTGACTTATTTTGCAGCCCTATCAATTTTCATACTAATGTGATATGGAAATGCCATGAAATGAGTGTTAGAAGCTTGAAATAAGTTTTAAAGCGTGTTTGACATGTTCCTAATGTATATAGAAGTGATGTTGAATATAACTGATGTACATTTAAAAATAGTAACAGGTGCCCAGTTTGTAATAACTAAATAAATGTCTTTCGCTTACAGAATGTTCTTTTGGCCAGTTGATTGAGGGCTCTTGAACTACAATGCATTTTTCAATGTGAGAACAAATAATGATAACAGCAGACTGCAAAACTGAGATAACAGTATTCCTTTGTCATAATAAGGAGCGAGCTCTGGGTTTTCCATCCGACCTGGTTTGTAAATCTGTGTAAAACATGTAAATCCTTTGTCATATTTGCCAAATTCTTCTGTGCTGTCTAGTCTGTGGCATTATCTTGGCCTAGATAATCTTCCTCCTTCTCCGTGATGGAACAAGAGAGAGATGATACAACCAGGGGTTAAATCACTGGACTCCTCATGTGGATGTGTGTTCAGATTGCACAAACAAAAGCAAATCATTCTTTCTATTTAAGGATTAGCAGGAAAACACTCTTCAGGGATTCTGTTTGTCACACATTTCTAAAAACTCAAGGAGACTGGTCCTTGATTTCTTAATCATCAGTGTTACACGATGCTACTGACGATGATAGCCACTAAAATGCTTTCTGGGTTGCTATGAAAAGAGACAATATAGATGGACTTCTCCCCTTGTCATTGGGCCGATGCAATGCCTCGCAGCCAATAAAACAACACAAGCGGCCGCATGCATCTTTGTTCCTCTCCCTGCCTCAGCAAATGTGAATGTATGCTAGCAGGAGACATCCCTCTGAGAACAGAAAGGTCCAGGAGGATTTATTTCTTGCTAAATACATCTTCGCACATCGCAAACATTGCATGTGTTACATCGTGAAAATGTCTGCTTCATGTACCTGCTGTTCATGTCTACCTCTGCACCACAGTGGGTTTTGGCCTTTGCTGACATTTTGACTGATGTCGAACACAGTTTCCCTCCTGCACCATCCTTCTGTTGCTCCTTGACAAGAGAAAGTCTGAATATAATCAGAACCTCTGTTCTGTATTTCTAAGAATTCCAGCAATACAATCCATTTTTTTATGTTTAGACAGAAATTAATACATCTTCAGTGGCAAAAAATAAATAAATAAATAAATCAGTCGGGTGATTTTATCAGGATAATTATAAAATCAAAGGGTGGCTACAACTCTTATGCAAGTACAGTAAGTGGGCATGTCTGAGATCAAAGTCTCACTGTTTCACACTTCTCACCAGGGAAAGGTGAACTATGCAAGCACATAATATTGATCTTGTTGACCAATAAATACATTTTAGGGTGTTCTATATAAAACCAAAACAGTTTCAACATAATTCAACCTTGTTTTTAAAGGTCATATGGATAACAAACCTTGATAAGCCTATCTGGTGATGCAAATTTATATGAGCCCTTGCTTTTTCATATGCTGTCTGTCTCACATATTTTAAGCATACTTTTGTCCCACTTTGTCATCATTTTGCTGGCATATTTTATTTGAGGTCAGTAGATCTTTTTCCTAAGTTTGTTTTTATGCAGTTTTAAGTTGCAGTTTTATTTACATTGTTCCATTTAACATGTATTGTATTAATTTATGTTTCAAGCAAGTCATTTCGCAAGAAGTATCCCTAAATGTTGATGATTATGGATTACGACTAATAAAAGCCCCAAATCCTTCTACTTCTACTTCCTAAAACTTCTAAAAAATAAATGAATATTGATAAGACCAGTAAAAAACAAAAACTGAAATGTTACGCTACGGGCATTTTGTGGCCTACACAATCATGGAAGCATGACATTTGTCCAGCAGATAGTGCTGAAAAACGAGGAGTATCCAATATTATTGGAAAGTTAAGCTGAAGGAAAATGTGCTGGAGGGAAAAGGTTCAAAAGCAAGAGAGCTAACCACAGCTTTGACAGGATAGTTGAGCAAATATAAATATTTAGGGTTGATTTACAAGGTATGGCCTGGAGATGGAGCCTGGAGCTGGAGCCTCAAGCACTACCACACACAGATGCATTCAGAACATGGGTTACAACCATTTAACTCATCCATCCATCCATTTTCTTACACCCTTATCCCACTGGGGTCGGGAGGGGTGCTGGTGCCTGTATCCAGCTGTCAAAGGGCGAGAGGCAGGGGCGGAGTACATCCTGGACAGGTTGCCAGTCCATCGCAGACAATCATTTCATTTCTTGCATTAAGTCAGTCCTGAACAAAAGATAACTTCAGACATCTGGGCTAAAGAGGAACAGGACTGGACAGGACTGGACAATGCACATTCTGCATTTAATTTGGAAGCCAAGGTCCCAACGTCTGGAGGAAGAGTCCAAGTTGCTCAAAGTCCAGGGTGAAGTCAGTTGGTGATGCTGGAGGAACTCAGTCACAGTTTATGTTAAAGTGGGACTTCCTGCTTGTGCACAAGCTGTATCATTTTAATGTTATTTTCTAGGCTGCTGGACCATTTGGAGGTCAACTGAACATGCAGGGAAAAGGATTGACGGGAAGTAATGCGTGGTGTTCCAATGTACACACATTCCCTATTGAATGTACTGGTTTCAAATGTGTGTTTCTTCTGAGTTGTTTTTTTAAAAATGATTTTAGACTTTTTTTTAAAGTAATGTTTTGTTTGATTTGTTAAAATACCAGAGTTTGTACATCATTTTTATGTCTGATTACGCTTTTTAAAAAACAAAATCTGATATTTAAATATAAAATCTGATGTCAATACTAGTTTTATAAAATTCTACTTTTCTGGGAAACTGAATTTTGGTTTTAAGCATCATCAAAATGAGTTGCACATTTTGAGCATAACTGCGAAAAGTTTACTTTTCAATGACGATATAATTTACAGGGCCCTGTAAAAAGGAAAAAAAAACCGGAATTATTTACACAGAGCGGTAATTTGTTAGGCAAATCAATAAAAGCACAGCTCAGTTTTGTCTTATGAAAATATCCCAGCATGCTATCGACGCAGGACTGAGTCTGGGAGGGGCGGGATGATGGAGCTAAGATGGCAGCCCTGCTGAGGGTGCTGCCTCTTCGGGGTCAAGAAATATTCAAAGAACGAATGAAACCGAAACACAGCAGTTTTATCCATGAGGACTTTCGTTTCTTCTGTTCTGCTACGTTTTCTTCTCGTGGCTTGAGGAGGTCTGCCTTCGGGAGGAGAGCGACGTGTTGACACTGCGCATCGGAAGCCCGTAGCAGCACCGTCAGAAAGGCTGCTACTCTGCGTCTGTAATAACCGAGAACGGCTGATGCTAATTGCGGCTTTTTTTTGCAGCTCGGAGCGGACGTATGATGTGACATGTGGCGGGTTTGACGTTGAGAGGATTGCATCTAATGGCTGGATATTACCTGACTGTGTGATATATGCATTGTTCTGCTAAACGATGATGTGTGCTGCTGCGGCAGCGGCCGCCGCCGGTGGAGGGGGAATCTTGCCCTCTTTATCGCCGTCCATGGGGCTGGGTGTCAGGGTAGTTTCTGGAGTGGGAGCCGACCTCACCACCATCGGTTCGGGAATGGGTTCTTGCCCTACTCTCGGCGCCCAGTCGGATTGTCGGACTCGGTACCAGCTTTTACTCTCAGGACGAGCCCTTGCGGAAAGATACAGACGGATTTACACCACCGCCATCAATGATAAAGAGCAGGGGATAAATCAGGGAAGGTAAGTGCTCAACAGAAAATGATAGACGGAGCGGCTCTGTCAGTTGAAGGGCTAACGGGGCTAGCGGCTGTAAGCTAACCTTAACCCTTTCGTCGCGGTGCTAAGTTGAATATTTCAAACCAAATATATATTAGTCTGACTTGTATTACTGTTCCGTATTTAATATTAAAACAAGCATGCTGTGTATTCATTAATTTTCTTGCGGAGTCATTTTGTTATTTGCTGAATTTGTGTGACTTCCTTAGCTTAGAGGTACAACCCCAGCTAACATTACGTTGCTTCACCTTTCTGTGGGTACTATTTATTCCGGGTGTTCCGGACAATGTGACTTTAATTAAGCGGCGATTCAAAACAGAATAAATTATTAAATACAACTGTTAGGTCCTAATGCACAGGGAATAAAAGCCGTTTTCACTCAGTCTAGCTAGCTAGCTAGCTTGCTGTCATTACAGCAGATTGCCAGTTTGTTTTGGACAGAGGGTGACACCCTGCTGCTCGTAAACAAACTCATCCCTAATCTTTGACGTTGTTCGTTTCTTAAGCATAGTACGAGTCTTTCTCGACAACATGCGTTGGTCAGGTTAGTTGTTTAGTGTTGCCGTGTACATGCTTTTAGGCCCAAGAGCGTCACTGTTAGCCAGCTAACAAACGTTTGGCATCAGCCCCTTTCTATGTTATCTAAACATGTCAGTCCTACAGAAAGAGGGTGATAATAGTAAACAGCGATAAAAACACTATGACTATATACACACATCACATCTAAACAAACCCAATTGGCAATTTGAGACATGTTTAGATGAAGACGTGTTGGCAGCAAAATGAACTCATCTGGTTTTCTGTCATAATACACTTACGTCATTCTGGTCAGGTTGTTTAGTTTGATAAGATCTGATGATCGATCAGAAACCAAATAACTAATCTCTAATTTTGGACCATAAAGTCTGACAAATTAATACATTGTCAGAAATGGTTGTTGAATTGATATTTATTTATTATAACTAATTGATATGCTCATAAGACAGTGCAAGAACATCTGTAAATGAGCATGTCATCCTGCCTAGTGCTATTTATATTAGTGGGTTTCTGATATTACTTCAGTATTGGTTTTAATGGAAGACCAGAGAGAGATTTTTAATGGATGATGTCAGCTATTCAGAGCGCAGGGGTGACTAATGGATTGTAATTGAAGCTAAAATCATGTTTTTGTTTTAACATGTGGCATAATGCAGATCTTTCCCTTTTTTCCCCTCATCTTCATCTTTTTGTATCTTTATATACAAACCCTTTCAATAAATTGGAATATTATTGAAAAGCTCATTACAGGAACTCCATCATCAAGTCATGTAGATCAGTCATTTAGCAAACTGCTCTGCATGAAAACACTGGATTTCTTAATCATGGTGATTTTCTGCTTCAAACTAATGAAAACATCCATCCACCCATTTTCTTACACCCTTGTCCCTAGTGGGGTCGGGAGGTGCTGGTGTCTATCTCCAGCTATCGTTCCGGGCGAGAGGCAGGGTTCACCCTGGACAGGTCGCCAGTCTGTCGCAGGGCAATACAGAGACAAACAGGACAAACAACCATGCACACACACTCACACCGAGGGAGAATTTAGAGAGACCAATTAACCTGACAGTCATGTTTTTGGACTGTGGGAGGAAGCCGGAGTACCCGGAGAGAACCCAAACTCCGTGCAAACTCCACGCAGAAAGACCCCGGGCTGGGAATCGAACCCAGGACCTTCTTGCTGCAAGGCAACAGTGCTACCAACTGCTCCACTGTGCAGCCCTAATGAAAACATGACATTTAAAATTAGAATATTAGATTGCACCAAGAAGCTATTTTCAAAGACAGAAATGAAATGCATGTTAATTACCTAACTAACTTTTGTTTTCAAAATATACTTTTAATCTTTGACAACTGAGACATATTGAGAATTATTTTATTCAACTTTATTGAATATGACTTTAAATTAAAGAAAGGCATGTACTAAACAAGCGCTGGTGAGGTTTTCATGATCAAATAATTCTGAGTTATGACAGCATTTAAACAAATATTTAAATGAAAAATGAATAAAATTAATACATTTATTTTATTATGCTCCTTGAAATATGTAGCATCTTTATATCCTGATATCTAGACAAAACTTGCGGCAAAATGCTATGCCCAGGGGCACATCGGGATGCCACAGGGGGAAGCTGGAAATTGAACCAACAACCTTCCAATTACAAAGCAACTACTCTACCCACAAAACCACAGTGGGTTGAGTAATAAAGAGTAAAGATTTTCTGTGAAATTTACTGGCAGCTGTATTTCAAAGTCGCTAGACTATTCTGTTTGTAATCAGTGGGGAGGTCTTTCTTTTAGCCAGCTGACCAGCAGTATGCAGGAAGAGGTGGGAGATGTCGTGAAAAGACCCATCAACTGCATGACCATTATTATGATAAAGTGTGGCAGTTTTGGAGTCATTTGTTTTTAAAACCTTGCTGTACCTTCTGCTAAAGTTATACTTTAACCACAAGGGCTGTTGCCAAAACCTAAAACGCATCCTGTGCTTAAACTCCTTAAATTCTACTGCAGCAACTACCATTGGTATAATAGTCATGAAGGATATATTTTATGACAAAGACCTGACCAGTTTGAAGAATAGTTTTTAGGAGAACATTCTTAAAGAACCTAATTTCTCTTCCAATCTCCAAAAGACCTAGAAAGGTCTGTTAAACTTATAAAAAGAACTGAAAAATTATTATTCAGACATGGACATTCAGACAGCTCAAGAAGTCAAAGCAGCCCCCCAGAACCTGTGCTGCTTGAGTGTGCTTGAAAATGCAGTTGAGACAAAAAAGCAGTAGTCGCACTAAAGAGTACTCTCGTGGTTTTTAAAATCTTTTTAACCGCGCTAAAGCTCCACAGAGCAAATAGAAAGGCTTGAATCTGTTAAATGTGCAACACAGCAGATGTTGTTCTCCCACTGCACTGTCCTTTTCTGCCCCCTGTTAAGTGTGGTCTCAGACTCCTTTTCTAGAGTGATGCTGTACATGCCATCAGGTTTAATTTGTCTCATCTTGCCTGCAACTTTTGCACCGGAGCTGATGCAGAGAACTCAGAACTGAAATAATCTTTCAACCCCTAAAGAAAAAATTTGAGTGCTTTTCGTCTAAATGAGCTTACATGCTAACTGAGAACGTAAGTGCCGTGAAAATCTAAAAGACACAAGCACTGCAAGGGAGAGCATTCTTTAGCATTCACGTTCGGATTATATGAAGCTCCAGTTCCTTTGTGGTTTGAGTACTAAATGTCTTTTTGGTTAAAAAGAATTTAGAAAGTTTGACAAATGCATATATAGCGGTTATACTTTACATTATCCGCTTTGTTTCTGTGAACTTCCAGGGGGAAGAAGGCCTTGAGTAAGAAGAAACTGAAACGGCGACAAAAAGTCAAGTCAAAAGTCAAATCAAGAACAAAGGTAAGAGATGCCAAGATGTTCTATTTTGCTTTTTTAATACTACACTTGATTTAGAAAATCTTTTTGTTTTTTTAATATATATAATATCTCCTTTCTGGGGGTTTTTTGCTCAAAGCGCCACTGTTTTTCTCATTTGTTGTTGTTAAGCCTCCTAGGTAGTTGGAGGTGACATAATCTATAGATGTCACACAATGTTTCTTGATAAATCTTACAATAAATCGTCTCTGCTGAAGTGTCTGAACTGATGCTGTGATTAAAGACGAGGTCAGGTTTTCTGCCGATCTGTCTTTTTTTTTTTTTTTTTTTTGTCAGGATAATTATTTTTTATTGGTTTTAAGCTCAGTCAGGTTCAGTTTAGCCCCTCCAAACATGAAGTTGGGGAGGTTGAATGTGGAGCACTCGGGGAGTGGCTCTGACTTGTGCATGATGGGCTGTTGCCAAGCGACCTAATGTGTTCCACATCTCCACAGCAACAGTTTCCTGCCTCCATCTCCTTCATCCGAAGGAGGATCCAGGTCTGGATAAAAGGATGCCGTTGTGTTGTTTTGATCCCAAATTATTTCAAACTCATAAGGAGATGAATTATACTGAAGGTCATATTTATTCTTTTCCACTGTTTCTTTAAGAGAGTAGGTCTCCAAGGAGATGTGGAAAATATGCCATGATGCTCCATTCTACAAAAAAGAATCTGTCTGAAGTGGGATAATGTTTCAAGTTTTCTTCAAGTAAAAATACTCCTTTTAGATGTTTTCTTCTTAAAATTAAGTGACAACCTCTACAGGCAGAGAAGTGAGGCTGGATATCAGGGAGGCATAAGAACTGTGTGTTGCTGTTTCATGGACACTGGGCAGTCATGTTGTATTTGTACTCGTCACACTCACTCTTGCTCTGTCATGCCTCTGACACTGGAGTAGTCAGACAGTAGAGTGGTTTGAATTTACTTCAGCTCCTTTTCTGCTGCTGCATTGAAACATGAAAGTAGGGCAAAGAACAAAACAAAAAAAAAACCAAAAAAACATGCACGCTTGTCATTTCTATGAAGAGCATTATGTAACATCTTGTTTGTAGGCAGATGTGTGATTTGTTTTTGTTAAAATCATATCACAATTGTGTATAATTGCAATAGTAGTATGTATATATGGTACCCTAAGCATACCATATATACATGCGGTATGTATATATGGTGCATGCATTTCTTGCTTGTGGTCATTATCACCAGAAAACTTCTAGTTCTCTTAAGTATCTTGGAAATTTAATAATAGAAATGTTTTACATCCCTTTTCTGGTGGCTTCCTTCTTGTATACATTTCCCAAAAGTCCAAACTTTTATGCTAAGTGATCATTGATATTGAGCTTTAAAAACGTTTGTTTACATTCTGAGTTAGAGCTTTCTCCTATAACTTATTACTAGGAATGTATTGATGAGAATTTCTTTCTTAGATGCAGATCAGAGTAATTATGATACTAAGGAAATAAAATGAATGCCATGGACGTACCTGGTGGCTCTAGATTTTTTTTTTTCCCGCGTCTGGAATTTCTGCAGGACTGCTACAAAATACTACTGCATCATGGCATTAAATAATTTAGAGCCCTACTATATATTAGCATAACTTTATTATTTGTATCTCTACATATGATTGCAGTTTAGAAACTCGTGCTACTCTCCAGCTGATTATGTTTTCATGCAGAGTAGTTTGCTAAAATGCCATGCTAACATTGGCATGTTTACTTTGTTTTTCCGTATTTCATTGATAATTCACATATATGGAACATAAATCAATGTGATCAATGTGGTACCAAGTCATTGTGTATAGACAAAACATACAAAAAAGGTTCTCCTGCGTTGTAAGCTTCACACTTTTGATTTGAACATTGTACAATTTAAATGACTGGTGTTTCAGTTGCTATTTGTTCTGCTCTAGTACTTTTAGACAGCACAGGTCAGAGCAGGTGACATCACACAGACAGACAAGGAACTGCAGAAGGCAGTAGACTTTCTCTTTCTCTATTGAGAGAAAGACGCTCTTAGAAGCGTAATTGTTGCCATCTTATAAATAAGTCTTGATCTAGACCAGGTTGGGTTTGAGAATTATCACAACACTATGGGGGATATGATTGTTTTAAAAGTGGTTTGATTGCAATCAGGAAAAACTCCTAATGTCTGCAAGAATGGGACGGTGTGGTTGGAATTGTTTTCGTTTTAGTGTTTCAACTATTTCAGCCTCCACTGTTGCAGTAAATGTAACTGCTTGTGTGCTGAAGTAAACGATTTGCTAACGAGTGTAATATATCTTAAGAGCAGCATCTGTGTTTGTGATTGTCTAACAGCATGCAGTGGTAGCTCTACTGATTAATTTTTAAATACTTTACTGATAACAAAAAAACGATGATCTAAATACTGCAAAGCATCGTGATGACATTTGGAGTCCTTATCTCTGGTTCCTAATCAGGACTCTGCTCTGATATTTGAGATTCTTGTGTGGTTTATCTCTACAAAGCCATAATTGGTGTGTTAGTGGCATGGATGTGATGTCTCTCTAGTCATGTACACAGATATTTTAGATGTGTTGATGTGATCTTCATCCATCGTTTAACATCATTTGATGCAGACTCAAACATTACAGTAAATTTCTTTTCTAACTTGTGGCTCTTAATATTTAAAGAGATTCAGCTTTCAGCCAGTTAGATATAGAGCAGATCATTGGAAAGTAGAAGCAATTTTCTTTTCCGCGCTGTAGGCAGAAAGGTCTTTCCTTGAAATGGTTCAACAAGCTTAGAAGCGATATTAAACATTCTAAAAGTGACGTTTTTTTCTTTTTCTTTTTTGAGCGAAGCTAGTAATTGTAACACTACTTGAGAAGCACAGACTTGAGCTTAAAGGTTAAAAAACTGACATGGTTTATGTTAATATCATAAGGTATTATTGAATTGCTTTTTATTAGGATTTTCACAATGAATTGTATTGTAATAGTGATGTAAAGATACATTGAGCACAAGAGGAGAGACAATACACATTGTTGAATTAAAAAGAACAAGATAAGATTTTGACAATATTTCGGAGGAAACCAAGAAGGACTTAGGCTTTCACAAACATAGCGAAGGTTTTACAAGTGCGATATCAATCTAGTTGTAGTTGTCATTTCAGCATTAGCGTGTACAGTACTGCATTTGCAAAGGACTGCAAAGGTGCTATCAGAAAAGATATGGCCACCCCTCAAGTATGTTGTTAGTGGCTGAGATGTTAAGTGTGTTGAACATTGTGTAATGGCAAAGACAGAAATGAGTCCGAAAAATGCGAGTTAATCATAATTGATATTAGGGTTTTATGCTATCAGCAAGCCATTCAACATGTGGCGGTGTCAGTGAAGGCTGCAATAGCGATATGATTTGGAAATATGACAAATAAGTCATATTTGGTGCAGGTATACATGCTTTGTGCTTCTGCAGAAACACTTTACTCTCTAGTATTTTGATGCTGCATTAAACAATAAGCATCACCAATCACATCGCTACCATAAAATGCCTGAATGCATCATACCTAAATAACCATCTGATATTGTGTTTGCAGTGATGATGCACCTATGAAGATTTTGCAGTATGCAGTCATATGCAATAAATTACAATATGCGTTCTGATGAGGCTCGTTTATCAGATTAAATGCTTTTTGAAAATAACCTTTAATCAGGTACTAAACATACTTTTCATTAAGCCCATATTTCTGTTTTTAAAATGTTTTTTTTTTTGATTGGTATAGTGTAATATTTAATCTTAATGGTCATTCTTTTATTAGCTGTAAACAGAAAATCATCCTAATTAACAGACATAACTTCTTGGACTTATATTCCAATTTCTTAAATAACTGCGTTGATAATAACTGTATTAATCACTCTATGATATTGGAGTCCAGTTTTTACTAGGGCTGCATCTAACAATTGTTTTATAATTATTTGTTCTATCAATTATTTTGACAATTAATTGATTAATCAGATAAAAAGTTGGCACTTTCTACAGATTTTTCATTTCACAGTTCACATTTGCTTTTCATACAATAATTAGAAATACATTAAAATATCTAAATAAACAAAGGATTCAATTCCTTCTTTTAAAAAACCCAAACATTTTATTGCCTAAAATGTAATAACATTAGTGAACGCTTGATCATTTGTAATAAAGAATATATATCTTTGTATGGTTTTGCTTTGTTACTTCTCTAATTGTTATTCCTCCAGCAAATTGCATGTTTTTAAGTGTGTTTACACTTGTTTACGATTAATTGATTACTAAATTAGTTGACGATTATTACAATATTCGACTCATCGCTAGCTTTGACACGTCCATCTGTGTTGCTTTTCATCAACACGGCAGCACAAACCCTCACAGAAACCCTCTGAGCAGCTTGTTGGAATCATGTGTTGTACTTTAGCATAGTGAGAAGAAACCCATGAGTGTGCCTTTTGGATTTGCATGTTGCATAATGGGATCTTCATTTTCTTGTATGCTTTCAGATAGAATGGATGACTATTTGTTGGTATATTTAAACAGTTAATCGTTCTCACTAATGAGTGGCGCTCCTGTGAACTTTATAAAACTCACAGATCTGCCCGGAGCTTCTGCGTCTAACCCTTTGCAACACTCCTTTTGCAGGCAGAAAATAATTAAAGAATTCCGTTTTATTTTCTCTGTTGCACAAGTTTGACATGATTTAGTTTGCTCTGAATATCTCCACTCTAATTATGTTACCTGAATGCTGTACAGCCTGAGTCACAAAGGTTATGCTACTAACGTGGCAAAAGATCAGCTGACGGCACTGCTTGGGGAGTGTGGAGCCAGCATTCTCCTCCTCGCAGGTTTTAGTTGATAATAAATGACCCTTTCTCCCTCAATAGATGACCTCACCTCCTGCGATCACGATGCCAGAAGCACATCAGTGCGAGAGATCCTGGGTGGATCGATGCAGTTCAGGACTCAGACTGTGGTTAAAATACTTCTCTTGGTGGGACTGGGAAAGCAGTCAGCAATTAGTTAAATTGTTTATCGAGTTTCTCAGTCAGCTGCAGTTTGTCTGATCATAATGATTATAGAAAACCTTTAATCTGAATAGTTATTTTAGTCCAAATTTCCCCAGGTGGGCTGCTCTCCTCATTTATATTGAGAGTAAAATCAATAATAATAATAATAATTAAAAAAACCCTCCTTGTATTGTAAAAGCTCAGTAATGGAGGAGAGTGGTTACATTGAGGTGCTTGATGTCCATTTCAGAAGATATTTGCTGAAACATCAACTCTTGTTATCTATATGAAATATATATGCTATAAATTTTAGATATATTAGTTGTTTCTTGGGAAATAAGTAATATTCAAAGCAATTCATCCCTGTGTTGGCATTTGGGTCAACTCTTCTTTGCAGATTTGTTTTCATTAGGTGACACTGTATGGGTTTTGAAGCAAGAGCGACCAGTTTAATCCGTTTACAGTCCTGACTTTGACTAGACCACTCCAAAACCTGTTGGATTTTTGGCAGAAAACAGAATTTCTGATTCAGTCCATTATGGCAACTTGTCCAGGTCCTGAACCAGCAAAGAAGTTCAACATTGTCACACTAATACCACCATGTTTTTTTTCTCTTCCCCATCTGCTTCCTTTTACTTTCCAGATGCAATTTTGTTGCTTGACTCACACCTTTTAAAAACTCCACACCAAAGTTCTGGATCATTATGATGTTTTGTGCCAAATGTGAAGGATCACTTTCTGTTCTTTTTTGGTGAGCAGGAGTTTTAACCTCTCAATGTCCCATGGATGCCATTTTTGCCCCATGTCCTTCTTATTGTTAAATCATCACCTCTGACCTTGACTGAGACATTTGAGGCCTGCAGTGCTTTCAGTGGTGTAACCATCTGGACTAATGGCGCCCTGGAGTAATTTTAGTCGGAAGAACCCGTAGGAAGCATGATCTCTTCAGTCTTTTCTTATTTTGTGTATAGTGGCTCTCACTATTTGTTGAAAACACAAAAACTCAGAAGGAATTTGTTGGATGTTTTTCAAGACTGATAGGTCTCAAGGACTTTATTTTTCATGAGTTATTTCAGTTTCTTTTTTAAGATCAAATCATAATTTTTAAGATCTTTTGGCATACTGCATGTTGCCAGACAGGATCTATTTTTTTATTTCTTTATTCAATGAGGCAATAATCAGCACTGAATATTGCTAATAATACATGAAATATTCTTCTGAGTACTGTTTATATAAATTAAGGGTCAGTTTTTAGGCAACGCCTAGATATTGTGTAGCCTTCAACAATGGAGTGTAAAATAGCAGAAGGCAGCTTTTGAATTGTTTCCATTAGGTGCTATATGGTCAAAATTGGCTTTAAGACAAGCTAACAGATTTTTTTTTTTTTTTAGCATTAAAGCAAACTTAATAAATCAGTTAAACTCAGTGATCTATACCACAATTTCTTGGAAAAAAACTGTGTCCAGTCTAAATTTTACAACACCTTATCATTTCTTCTGTAGCTGATTTCCAAATCTTTTATTTTTCTTATTATAGGAAAATAAGTTATAGTATTGTCTAAAATGTTTCTTTCTGAAACACTATTCACTAGTAGTAAGAAGGTACTGCTGACGATACTCACTTTAACAGGCAAAATGATCTAAATTGTTTAATTTTATTAAACTATGGAACTATGTTCCCTCCTGTCCCTTTAGTCTTTTCTAAGATGTCACTGCTGTTGCCAAACAAAAAGACTGCGGCCACATGCTGCGGTGACTCACACCCAATCTGTTGCTCAATGAACAATATATGTCACAATGCCAAATTCTGTTCAGCCTATCATACCTTACTGTTTGCAAAAGAGTATAATGAGCTTTTCACTGTGATTTCATTGGACCCGTGTGATCCTTTCCGATAATAAGGAAAGGATCACTTGCTATCCTTAATAAGGCCAAATTATTGGCACCCTGGGCAAATATTTACACAAAGCCTTAAATTAGCCTTTTATTTACCTTTTATTTATTTTTTTTTAAAGCTCACCCTCATTACTGTTTGCGGTGGCAAGACAAACGTGGGTCCTCACTCAACTTTGCTACAGTTAGTTGCTTAACTTTAATTGGCACAGTTGATTGGTTGTGAGATATTTAAATGGCAAATTTGCTAATATTTTCCCATCTTTAAACAGTTACATCAGTTATGATAGACTCTTACCAAATGAATAAATTTATTCCAATTATATCCTGGATCTCAATTGTGCAGGTTTGTGAGGTTTTACTGCTAGCTAATTAAAAAAAATTACTATTATTTACTAGATGTGCAAATTGTTGTGTAGAGTGCCACATTACTGATAGATTACTAATAATGTAGCCAACTCATTCTACATTATAGATAGGTGTCTGGCCCTATAACATTAAATACTTCATCCACAGACCACTTCAGGATATTTCTGGTTGCTTACAACATGGTGGTTAGGTTTGCTAGAAATAAAAACTGCTATCTAAATGAATCCTAGTTTAACATGCGGAGTATCTGGTAACTTCTGTTCAGCTGATTCTGATCGAGCTTTCACATTATGTTCATATAGATTGTCTTGTCTGTTCCAAGTAGACAACTATATAGTGATGGCTTTGTGTAAATAATTTGAAGTCTCTTTGGTCGATGTACGTTTTAGACATACAGATGTTTTGTAGTCAGAGATCATATATAAAGTTTACCTTAGATGTAGGATTTCTTACATGTCTATTTTCAAGATGTAAGTTGAAAAATATGTTGGTAACAATTTATTTGACGGGGTCTTCATAAGACTGACACGACACTGTCATAAACATGACATTACATCTGTTATGAACCTGAAGGAGTCTTTATGAGTATCTGACTTTTATCATGAAGTGTCTTTCGGTAAATAATGACACTTTTAATGCAAAGTTGCTCTAAAAGTTGCATTGAAAGTCCATTAAAAGTACCAAATTTGCATTAAAGTGTCATTACTTTGAAAATGCTGCAAAGTTGGCACTTTTAATGGACTTTCAATGCAACTTTGCATTAAATGTGTCATTATTTACCAAATGACACTTCATGATAACGGTCACAGACATTCATTAATATTCCTTCATGTTTTTGACAGTGTCATGTCAATCTTATGCACACCTCATCAAATAAAGTGTTACCAATATGTTTGGTTTGGAGTAGGAATTCATTGCTTCTTTCAGCAATGAAGAAACAAGAATAAAAGTTGGGATTAGGCCTGTCATGATAACAAATTTTGCTGAACGATTAATTGTCTCAAAACTTATTGCGATAAACGATAATATTGTTTGAAGACCTTTTCACACTGATTTAATGGAAATGACATAATAATACATGCGATTTCCTGCCAAAGATAGATACACTTTATTTTCAAAAGAACACTTAACACTAGAACTGATAAACAAAATAAACAAAACAACCAAAAACAGAAATAAAATAGATTCTTAGTCTCCATTAACAAAAAATGCACTTGGAAAAAAAAACTAAACAACATAAAGCCAAAGTGGAAATAAATACTGCATTCAGCCAAAAGAGTGCAGATTATGAAGTCTGTATACTATGTTGCCCTTCAGTAATCATTAGATTTAAATAGAGAAGAATAGAGAAGAGAAGATTTAGATATTTTAATGTATTGATGGACCTGATGCAATAGTTCACACTGCAGGATTTTTTGCTCCTATTTTTCCCTTTGCGACAATCTTAGAACGTTGCTCGTTCTAAGATTGTGTGGTGAGTTACGGTAGATCGTCTTGGCCGCTCCGATCTAAATCAGGGGTTTCCCCCGACTCTTAACGCAGCCTGTTGAATGTGACAGGTAGCCAATCAGAAAGCGCGGATTCCCTCCGTGCTTTCTGAGGGTAAACTACGTAGGGGAATCCCAGACAGCTGACACGGCGCAACCCGAAGTCCAGCGGACATCGGAGATGATATGTGGAAACAACATTAATGTTTATTCAGCATTTCGTGTAAAGACAATAGAAATGACAAGGGGAGGAGTTGGAGCGAAATCGCTACCGCAGTTGATAAACCCGGTGTTGTGCGAAATTCAGTTCCCCTGTGAAAATCTGTTCCCCCTGTGTCGGGAGCGCGCATTGCAGTTTCACGGCGCTTCTGATCGATTTCTCGGTAAAACAACTCATATAATCATGTCCAGGTTGTAACATTCCGTTTAAGCGGCAGCTGTTGTTTACAAAATTGTAAAATAAATAAATAAACGA
>CAEFZX010014482.1:0-36184 GCA_903066825.1 Alfaro cultratus | reverse complement strand
AAATAGTGACTCAGGTGTATTTCACTGCTCTTCTGACTGAGCCGCTGCATCCTGACTCCGCTCTGTAGCGGTTTTTCTTCTAAAGCCCGCGGTGCAGGTGTGTTTTTTCGAGAGAAGAACATAGTTATCGATAGTTGTTGTCGCTCTTTTTTCTTCTGGGAAAATAGATTCTTGCAAGACAATTTGCAAACTTAAATTTGGCAAGCTGTTTTACGTACGTGCACATATTAAACCGCAATGTTATTGACACAGGTAGAGAAGAAGCGGAGAGACTGTTTAGCCAATCAGAATGCAGAACACAATGCACGATGCAAATCTGTGAAGCAGCGAGACCGCGAAAGGTGAACTGCGTTATAGTGAGGGTTCACTGTATATATATATATATATATAACGGTATCAGACTGTAGCTGCCGTGGGATGTTCAAATAAAAGCACCAAGCACCTGTTTGTGATTCAGTAAAAGAAATAAACTGTGAACTCACTGACTTCCTTGTTAAGAAGTCCAATTTGTCCCGTTGGATGTGACACACTGCTACAAGGGTCGGCCTCTGCTGTGGCGTAGATGTGCATAACCGAGTCTTTAATCATCCAAGAGCACTAAAGTTCCTCTCTGCCTCAGAGGAAGAGACTGGTGCCACAAGGAGTAACCCCACCAGAGTTTCAGTGAATAAAACATGTAGCTCTAATGGCAAACCTTTGTGAATGTTTGCAGCCTCCTCACAGGAACTCTACATGTAATTACATTTGAACTTGGGAAGCTGGATTTCCAGCTGCTGGGCATTCATTGCTGGGTAGTCATGAGCCACAGGGTCAATACTTCCGGAAAGCAAGATGTTCTCCGCCCTGCTGGAAACGTTCAGTGATCTGTGTCTGAATAGCATCAAGTACCTTAAAAAACTCAAATCTGTAGAGTAGGAGTTTTAGGAGCGAAACTACTTGAGTATCCACTAAAGCACTTGGGTGGTTGTCGAACTCTTGGCAATGCTATTGTCTAAATCTAAAATCTCAAAAGATTTTGGACGACATCGTCACTTCTTCTGCCATTGAGAAGAAGTCAACCTCACAAACAGCAGCCTGCGTAGCAGAAACAGTCTGTGTCCTTCTCTGAAGAGAACTGTTGAGACACCCTTGCTCTCCTATGGCTGCTTCTGCCACCACAAGGCCTTTCCTAAACTGCTGAAACAGGCCATTTGCAGAGGCTGCATTGGGAGAGATACCCCAGGCTATTTCTTCTAAGGTAGTAAGGATTGAGTCATACTGTGCTAGAACAGAACATATGGCACTGTGTCTTACGATCCACCTGGTCGCACATAGTAGCTTCAGGGCACAACTCTAGAAGCTGTGCATGCCTTCTGTGCTACTAAATCCACACCGTGAGTTTCACAAAGTACATGTAGAGCTGGTGGCTAGTTTTCCTGTGTCCCAGACATGTTTTCAGTGACATCACAGGTCCCGATATCTTGACCCAGTAAGTCAAGAGCAAATGTGACAATAAGATAACCCTCGGGGCACCTGTCTTCTGCCTTTTCTTTGAGATGTTGAGACAGATTACTCTTCTTGTAGAGCCAAACCTTTCCAAACTAAATATTTGATGGAGCCCACATTCTTTGACAAGCTGTGCCTGGCTTCCTCCTGTTGTCTGGTTATGAGGCTACAGTGTTACCCTGATTGAGGACAGACATTCATTGCATGGATGTGCTGCTGACTTTTCGCATGTCCTGAGAATTTCTCAAGACTTTTTCTCAAGTCTTTTTCCAATTCCTCCAGCCTACACTCACAAAGGCAGGATCTCATTTGCTTGCAAATGATGACTGGAAAGACGGTTCTCGCTTTCTCTGCCTCTCTCATGTCTCATTTTAAGGGGTTTAGGTTATCAGTAGCTACCTGTGTCCCAGACATGTTTTCAGTGACATCGTAGGATGTCACTGATGTCATTACACAGGTACATAAAACTACCTGTGTAGTTTTGTTGCCATAAGCTTTCCTTACTTTGCTACTTTCTTCTTCTACTACTCTACAATTTGCTATTATTTCAAATGTTAGCTTTTTTGTTTTCTCAGGGGTTTTTTTTCGCTCCATCGAAGCCACACCTGGTCTGGCTTTCTGTTTGGCTTGAATACCTTCCTGAATTATGCTCTCCATCTCCTATAGTGCTTTTCATTAACAGATAAGGTACTCTTACTTCAATTTCTTTTTTGTCTGTCTGCTCTGTCTTCTCGGTCGTGGCAGATGGAGGTTTCTTCCTATGAAAGGAGAGTTTTTCCTCTCCACTGTCGCTGCATGCTCTTCCAAGAGTGAAGGCTGCAAATCAAGCCGAACGTGATGCAGTTTGATAAATACGATCAACTGGAATTGAAGTGACTTTTTCTGTGCAAGGTGCCATGTGTGTTGTGAATTGGCGCTATATAAATAAACAGAAATTGAAATAACAGGGAACGTCTGGCCCGAATGTAGATTGCGACCTTGGTCGACACCCCAGTTCTATTCTCGGCCTGTGATCAGTGCTGTTGCTGTCATTGTTTGAAACCGAGGACGGCACCTGTTCCCGAACTGCTGAGCGAGGCGGTTGACATTTACGAGACCAGAGGGTACGAGCTCACGGGCAACGCGTCTGCATGTCAAGCAGAAGAGCCCGGCGTTTCCCTGCGTCGGAAAATAAAAACAGAGTGGGGAAGATAAAAACGAGTCTCATCCACTCCGTGTTATTTGCTGATAAACCCCGAGCCGAGGCCCTAATGAAATCAAGCTGCGCCGTGTTTGGCCAGCACCGAACCTCAGTCAGCCGCCGTTTCAACCGCTGCCAACTCATTTTACAGGGGGGATCATCTGGTCGACCCGGCTCTTTTTCTGGAGCCGTACCACCACTCAGCCTAAGAGCAGCACGTCTCAACTATATGGACTCCTAATCCATATTTCATTGCCACTCTATAACCGAGGGAGGAAGGTGCAGAGCTGAGTGTGCTGCTGCTGCCAGTGCAGTCAGTGTGTACTCCCCCCATCCCTCTTTCCCTCCCTCCCTCTCGCTCTCTTGTTTGTTTTGGTCTGAAGGCGCAGTTGAAGGCTGCCATACCGAAAGGGTGTTGCACACTTGAATAGGTTTAAAAATAGAAATTGCAGGGTTTCTGCGTCATCGCGGGAGAATCCTCTCCTCCCCCCACTCCTGCCTCCCCACAGCGCGCCGCGGCTGAGTGCACAGGAGGAGGCACTTGTATGCTGATGCTCCCGCCGTCATCATAGCTGGCTGTGACGTCAACGCCCTTAGAGGACTGCGGTTGGGTGGGTCCTTGAAGTTATTCGGAGCGCGCGCGTTCATGGGCCTCTCATGTCCGCGGTATGAAGGGAAGCAGGAAAAGCAGGCAGAAGAGAAGTGGGACAAAGATACAGAAAGTTGTTTTTTTTTTTCCCAGGCTACATTAATTGCACGCAATGTAGCCATGACAACACGTTTCCATCACCTTTTTATGCCGATAATGACTCACTGGAGCAGAAAGGCGTGCAGCTGCTTTTGAATTAGGCCAATAGCATTTGACCAAAGGTATATAAAAAATCAAAACCTGCCGCGGAAATAAGTTTGTTTTATTAGAATGTGGGAGGTTGTGAAAACACTGCAGAGTCTCTCAAGTAATAGCTCTTCCACACATAATAATAATGGGAAAATGACAGCATTGGTGAGAAAGTGGGGTTAAAATGAGTTAGTTGAAGTATTTCACAGCCTTTGATCTTTTCTATATTTTGTTGCGTTTTAAAGAGTAATAAACGTACTTTATTGGGATTTATTGTGATAGATCAACACAGAATAATACATAATGGTGGAGTGGAAAGAAAACATGGTTTCCTCCTTTTCAGAATTCTGAAAGGTGTGTCTTGCTTTTATATTCTATGGCAGCTCAGAAGGCTCAACAAAATGCAAAATCCACAATACAAGCTACATGCTAAAACGACGGTTTCCCTAGCAGATTTATCATGACTTCTATTTCAGCATAACTTCCATTGACTTCCAATAAAACACTTTAAAGTGTTTAAAAGTGACTAAGGGTGAAAAACCTCAACATCTTGCCATTTTAGCGCATTCTTATAGGGTTAGCATATATTTAGATTATATTTCAAAATGACTCATTTTTAAAAAAAACACAAGAAAATCTTTAGTTTTGTGTTCTTCCCATTGACAGCCCTTGAACACAGACATGTTGGGGCATGTTTCCACACTGGAACGTAGCTCTATCTATGTTCATATAAGATGTGCTCCACCCAAATAACTATGAGGTTTACTCTGATGATCATTATGTTCACAAAGAAGAAGCACAGCGCCAAACATTGAAGTTATAAAACATATCAAGGCCTGTCTGCAGCTTGGTCCATTGCTTCATTTTCTTGAGTGGTAATTTACAGATACTGTGACTTGGCTGGTTGGCTGCAAGCTTCTCCCTCACAATTCTGCTCTGTAAAAAGTACTGAAACTTACTTAAATGCAAACTGTGCTGCTAAAAGTTTGATATCGGAAATGGATCCTCATGGTATGGAGATAAGACACAGAAAAAATAAAATTTATAGCACTTTACTTCAACATAACAATGTTAAAACCAGCCCAATTCCTGGTTTTCTGTCCAAACTCAATCAAATCAAAGTTCTGATGTTCAGTGTCCTGACTGAACTGCTTCTGATGTTTCATTTCCCTTTGCCATTATACTAGATTGTATCATATGCTCAGACAACAATTTATCCATTCAGTCATCTTTTGACTGAAGGGATAAGTATGTCTAAAATCTACCAAAATAAATAAAAAACAGATAAAACAAAATGCTGACGTCGCAAAAACGCCATTCTGTAGAACTATGATTTCCACGCCATTGATTCCAATAGGCGTGCTCTATTTAGAAAGGGAACAGACCAAAAGCGATGTGCACATTTAAGATTAAGTCAGTGCACGGCAGTAAACCTTCACCCTGGCACTCTTACATAAGACATGTATTTGTGGAAAGGACTGTTTGCATCAGAACTGTGCACAGGGTTCTGTGTGACACCATGTTGCAAAATGGACTGTTGACTCATTTCAGCTAGCATAGCTGACTGATTCAATAACTGTGCAAAATGTAGACGACATTTGAAGCTTCTTAGTTGCAGATGACGAAGGTTTTTCTAAAGAGAGCCCAGCTCTGAGATGCTTTTTGCTAGACTCAACGATGGAACAGCTGGAGGTAAAACACTGAATGTTCATAAGTCCTCCACCCAACCTCACTTAACAAGCTGTAGATGTATCTTTTTGAATTTATCCACGTACATCACAACTGCATTACAATATATAAGTACAAACATGATGCGCTGCTAATATTCTTGTCAAGTGCAGCATTAGATTACTAGCACACCTCTATTAGCCTTGCTAGGATTTACTCACTTTTATTGAGGAGTTTTCTTTGTTCACTCATCTTTCCACTCCCTGATTTGATGTTGTCCTCTTGTGACATCATGGCGAATAGATTTCTACACCTCCCCTCACTTATGTTTATGATTTAATAACATAAAAGGGGGGGGGGAAGCCTGTTTGTTAATACTAAAGACCCTTCAAACAACCACACTGTCCCATTTGTACGTCCTGCTTCACTTTTATGGCCTGCTGCATCCTCTGTTTCAATTTACCCTCACAAATCCCCAGGATCCCATTTCCACCTCCTAAAAAACTATTGAGCGCTTCTTTCCCATCACTAAACTGCACACGGGTGCTATTAGGACTCTCCAGTGAGCGTTCCAGGGATCCAAAGAAATCAGAAGCCGTAATCATTTTTGTCAGTAAAAACCTCGGGCTGCAAGGGGCGATAAATCGGTGAGCATCACATGCGGCGCTTTTCTTTCTTGCAAGAAAGACTTTTGTAGCTTTAAATCTTTTATCAGCTTTGTCCAAATTCCCAGTCTCTGCTGAAAATTAACAGTCAAACAGTGAAGCATGATGCTGCCACCACCAAGCTTCACTGTGGCTCGAAGAGTTAATGATGAAGATTTCTTCACACCGCAGATCTTAGTGATCAACTCAGATTTTGCATGGTTGTTTACATTATAGTTCAAATGAGTCGACCATCAAAACGACTCCAAAAACATACCTGGAGCATTACCTTGATTCTATCATCCATATTTGAGAAATCCTTTAATCTGCCATGGCAACCATTCAGCTGTGCAAAATGCCCTCTGTGGACCTAGACCCTCCTTCGAGGACAAAGCTCCTCCTCTGAGCTACAACGTCTGAGTTTTCGCCATACTGAGCACCCCTCTACAGTGACTCCCCCACTCAACTCCTTCAGACTAGCCAGCAGCAATTAGCAAATACCTGGTGGACCTGAGCATCTGCTGAGCACATTATGTGAGCTACTTCGCAGTGCAACGCTGGTAAAAACGTTCTTAAAGTGTTAACATAGGAGCCATGTTGTGATGACTTCCTGAAGGCGGAGTCTCATAAAGAGCAGGAGCTTCTTAAAGACACAGAGGCCCAATCTCCAGGCTTAAAGTTGCGAACTGATGAACTCATCAAATTTTAAAGCCGTGTGTTTATTTCTTTCCTCCTCAAAATTATGCACTATTTTTTGCTGGTCTATCACACAACCTGCTGCAATAAAATACCCTGTGGTTTGTGGATGTAACATGAAAAATTGGGGGAAAAAATGACTACTTTGGCAAGCCAGTGTCGACAAAACTATGTTTTTTAGCTTGTGACATGGTGGATATGTGTAACGTTCATGGCCACATTGCTCCGGCTGTTTGAAGACGACCGAGCCATAAGGAGATGGCTTTGGTGTAATACACCCTCCTACCCAGCTCAGCCGTACATCCTCCGCTCTTCTCCCAGCTCATCCGAACCCCATCGGTCTCCCCAGAGCCTGGGAAGTTTCCCGATATTTGATGTTCCCCGTCTGTGTAATTTAATCTCAGTGATTCCCTACAGCTCTCCGCAACCATAAACCTCTCCTCTAATAATAGGAAACCCAGGCACAGCCACCTCTCTAATCTGTGCCTCAGTGCGTGGATGTTGGCGCGCAATAAACTCCTGCCTCTGCGGCGCAGAGATAAGGCCGCAGTTGTTCCAGCCTCTCTGAACTCGTTCTCCCACACTGTGAAAGTGACGCCGACTCGGAGAAGAGGGATGGCCTCTGCGAGGAGGACCTCCGCGTTTACTGCGGCAGCGCGCTCCCTTCTGTTGTCCTCCTGTCTGGAGTTCGCTGGAGTTTAAGCACAGCGTTGAGACGTGAGAGAGGAGTTAAAATGATAAAAGTGTTTGGAAGTAGCTCAGCTGGCATTTGGAGGTCTGTGATGAGTCTGGAACATTGTGACACTGATGATGTGGCCTATTTGGGAAAAATAAAAAACAACTCTTCCAAATGAGGTTTCCTCGTGCTCCAGTTTTTCTCAGTTGACACAGAACTGTAAATAGAATCCTCCATACAGTATCGGTTTCATCCTTTCTGATATTATTGCTGTGATTAATGAGTTGTGCTTAGGATTCATTCTCTCTTTTACATGCTCTTTTATGTTCACGTCCAGAAAAGGGGGCGTAGGGCTGACCCACGTTTTTGTTTAGAACTTAAGCATTTATGCTAACTTTACAAACGTTTTTCTAGCTAAATTCTGAAGCACAAATCTGTTTGACAATCTTTATTATTGCTGACGGTTCTTCAAGTAGTCAGTCGTGTGTATTCTTGCTCTTTGAAGTGGGTGAAGACTGTTAGCATTTTCGTTTCACGTTCTCCACCCGTGACGCGGCTTGACAAATTACACTTCATATGTACCCAGAATGCATTGCTGTAGAACGACAACCTGTAGCTCAAATCAAACAGTTTAAAATTTACTTTCACCTTTTGTGCTTTCTGACCAAAGCCCTACCGAGTTCAGTTAGGCAAAATCTGCTACATAGGTAGCGATACTCAACAACTATAAAATTGAAACAATGAGTGAAACATCTGTTCCAAAGCATCATGGGTAATTTGCTTTGATTCCACCCCACTGAGGGTGATGCACTATAATACGTGTTGTATAACATGGTGTGTATCCACATTGCCCACCATGTAGCGCTTTAGCATTAGCTTCAGCTAACTACCATGTTGGTGTAGAATGTTAGAGGAACTAATGTTTGTGATTAATGATTTATGGTTAGCACAACAATCTTTCTAGCTAGCAGTGCCTCCACTAGTTAATTTAAATGAGCAAAAACTCCTTGGTATTTTCTACTTTTACTTTCTTAAAGGGTTAACCAGATCCTGTAGCATCCATGTTCTGTCACCATGAAAACGTACCTGCATCCTTCTAGATTTCTCCTGTTTTTGTTTTTCCGTCACTCTGAGGTGTTTCAGAAGCAGACTAGGATTCAGTCATACATCTACTTCTATACTGGCCTTAATCCACAGTTGATCATGGAGGGGTGACCAATCATGGATTACGACAGCAATGTACGTATACGCTCTGACCTAAGGGCAGCTTAGAGAGATCAATTAGCCCAACATGTTGGCGAGTCACATGAAGCTTCATCATCAGAGCCGTGTGTTTTGAAGTCTATCCTGAAACGACTGATAACCGATGTTGGCACATGGAATATGGGTGGAGTTTTAGTTTCTGATCTCTCTTTTGCTTGATTGTTTTTTGCGTCCCTTGAGTAAACATGCACTAAAAGGGAACCACCCGAAGATGACTCACTGTCAGACATTCCTGAGTCTGATAAACACAAGTTAAGCATCGGCCAATGCAACAACGCCTTGCATGAGCATTCAGACCTCTTAAAACACAAACCTCATTGTTTTACTTTGGATATTTTTTTAGTGACGCATCAACTGTCTTCAGAAGTCATCTTTGTGTAAGAAAAACTCATTAAACTAGATGTTCTACGATAATGAACAAACAGCATCATGAATACCAATCTCAAGAGGTCATTGGGTGAGAGGCACAGTACACCTGGGACAGGTCACCTGTCCCTGAGAGAAACACACACTCACACCTAAGAACAACTCAGAAAGACCAGTTAACACCACTGTCGTGTTTTTGAACTGTGGGTGGAAGCCAGAGTACCTGGAGGGAACCCATGCAAGCACATGGAGAACATCCAAGCTCCATTCAGAAAGACCCCGGGTCGAGATTCAAAACCGGAACCTTCTTGCTGCAAGGCTACCAACTGTACCACCATGAAGGCCCCAGAGAACCTGATAGTGGAAGAAAAGTACTTAAGTATTGAGTAGGGTCACCTTCCACCGAGATCTTTAGGGTTTTTAAACAGCCAGAGCTACAATATGGTTCAAATCAAAGCACATTCATAGATTGGAATATCTGGAGTTGAGACATAAATTTTAGAATCGAACATTCGTGTTCACAGAAGATTTCCACAGCTAAACTAATTTGCAAAAAAAAAAAAAAAACAATAGGAAAATTTTCAATCTGTAGAGGTCCAAAGTGAAGTCTAGATCAAATAAAATCTGATAAAACACATTGGAGTTTGTAGTTGTTATGGCATTAAATGTAAGAATCTTACTACATTTCCAAGATTCGTTTCTCTTACATTTGCTGTCCCTGTTTAATAAGAGACAGCTTTACACAGAGCAGCGGTGAAAGCCGCAGAAGACGAACCTGCTCTGTGTTTGCTGATCAGACAGGGCAGCTGAAGTTTTGACTGCGGATGTCGTAAATCATGAATGGTGGTCATCTTTGTTTGACCACGCCGAGGTCGCACCGCGCCGCCTCCGCCGTCATGTTTCATTTATGGCCCACATCAAAATAACCGCGCAGCAGCCGGCTCGGGCTCCAGCCGTTATTATTATTTCACTTTCGGCAAAGAGACGAGCCGAGGGTTCAGTGCCACACGTCAAGCAGCCCTCTCCCACCATTTAAATATTTCACCAGCCGGGGAGAGGTAATGGCATTCTGATGCGCTGCGCGGTATTCAGCAAAAGGTCAAGGTGGAATGGAAAGATTCACATCTGTGCCATTTTTAGGACTCCTCAGCAGCAAGTACTGCTGGGTAATCTGTCAACTGGAGGAGCAACAACCTTAGATCAGTGCTCTGCGGGTCGATGGAGCTTTCATTACGGAACTCACACCAACATTGACTCATTCCCTTTCTTTTTTTTCTCCCTTTGTTTTTGGTTTGCAGCCCTTTTAGAGTTCCAGAAATAAAATCTGCTGATATGCTTTGACTATTGCAAAACATTTCAACTTGTCCGATTGGACAAAACACATCCAGAGCATTGTGATGTCACTGCAGGCGATAATGGGCAGACTTTGAGCCTTCAGACACACATAGATGCTTCCTTGTATCGCACTTTCGTCTCTTATCGGGCCACAATAGAAACGTCGAGAAAAGAATGCGGCCTCCACCTTCCTCCTTTGTTTCCCTTACAGCGACTGGAAACCTCTGCCTGTGAGAGCAACAGTTGCACTGTTAGCTGCTCGCATTCCCCTGGTTCATTAAGGCGGATGGTTCGACGTGGTAAAAATACGAAACACATTCAAGGCTGATGCTCGCTGTTCCTCCCAGGTGGTTTTCATCAGCTCCTTTCAGGAACAAACCGCTGTTGGCATGGTGTTGGAAACCAGCCAAGCGTTGTGATGACATACATAAGAAATGAAACTCAACAGGTGAAAGTGCTCATTACAGTTTGGACTTTTGGTACAAAACCTGTTCTTTCCAAAAGCTTGTTTTAAACAAAAATCGGGAGACTTCTCATAAAACCGTGTTGAACAGACAAATTGACTACATTTCTACAGATCTTTGCTGGTCATACTCACCGCTGATGATGCTTTACATTAGACTCATACACATGACTCTGGTGCTGTGTTACTGTGTTTTATGCAATGAAATGTTCATCTTGAAGTATTTGCACATTTGCATCTTTTGACATGTTTCTAATAATCCTAAAAAATCAGCAGAACGTGCCAGTTTCTTAAACGCAATTAATCGATTAATCGTCACAATAACTGATAGAATAACTGATTGCCAAAATAATTGTTAGTTGCAGCCCGGTTTATGTACTTTGTCTTCCAAAAATATTTCTCCTTCAACTTTTTCACAACTTCAGATGAATTCACTGATAGACAAAGCGAAGAGTGAATATATGGGATTCAACTTATTTTCAAATAAAAATCCAAACATTTTGTGACTGTGTGTATTAAACCTCCTTGAGTTAATTCCCAAGACTTTAGATGTGCTTACCTTTTAGACTGTTCTTCTTTGCATAATGGCTCAGTCACACCACTATTCATTTATTCACTGGTGGATTCTAATTTCAAATTATGAGACTTATTAAAGCAGCTTGTTGGACTGGATTTCATTCATGGGGATCAAAATAGGCAGGAAATGGGGTCATTAAACATATACAGTATGTGTCTGTATATTGCATAAAATATACTGAGGTTCCTGTTTGTATATTTTAAAAAAAGAAAGTTTGTTATGGATTTTTTTGCAAGGCTCTGTAGAGTTGTGAGTCTGGTCACATAATAGTGAATGGAAAACCAATGTTTAATGGCAGTAAGAAAATCCCAAGTGGGCTCCCACTTTCCAGTTCTATTAGTTTTGCAATTTATCACCAGAATGATTGTGATGCTGATAAGATGTTCAGACAGGTCTGTTTAAGGAATGCTGCTCATGTCTTAGAATGATATGGATCTGTTTGATTAACATGCTTCACTCTCTCAAGAGACATCAGTATTTACAATATAGAGTTTATGACACAATGCCTTTGATTCTGTTGCTGAGAATATAACCTTATTGCTTTGTGAATAGATCTGAAACCATGTCTAAAGACTTTCCGCAGGTGAACATGTATTAATATATATACATATACCCTGTTACTGGTTTTAATAAATGAGAAAAATCCTCCATTTTGCACACACTGCGGTGTTGGTTTTCCTCCCCCTGTAGGGAAACAGTATAAGGCCTGTTTGGCTTTAATGGAGCTCTAGTTTGTTTTTCCTAGAAAGTCTGGTCGGTTTGATGAGGTGTTAAAACCTACAAACCTTGTCTTGGTTTTGGTTGAGGGGAATTTGGTTCGGTTCGAATGCATATTTAAATTCCAAGCGGACCGGAGTCAGCGGGAGAAATGACTGATGAATGACTACAGCTGATAAAATCTGTCTATTTATGTTTCATGAAGGATGAAGTTGCGCTCCCATGTCTTCTTTGGACATGTGTCGTGTCGTTTCCTTCAGTGGTTCATGGTGCAGCACCATCACAGGCGAAGTGATGAACAGGTTTTTCAGGGTTTTCGGTTCATTTGAATGCAGTAATGTAACATTTATGTAGCAAATGTTGAAAGTTTGGTCCCCAAAAGCACCTTTACTAGCTTTCAACATCAATGCAAAGCCAAGTTTCATTAGTTTAGTTCGACAGGAAAGTTTTGTCAAACTTAATGGTTAAATAAGAGAGACGTTGTTTGTATTTAGGATGTGTTTATTCTGTTTTAGTTGCTACTCTGAATACAGTTAGATAGGCTGTGTATGTACAACCAACATTTATTTATTTTTTTTACCAATTCCATGACTTGCCATTAAGATGATTAACCAGGTTGAGGTGAAGTGTCTCTAAACTTCAGCCGGCGGTAGTTTTTCCAGTGGTGGTGATGCTTGAAAACAAAACAAAAATAAAACAGGGTCACAATATCTGAAGTGTTCTCCCATTGAGAATGAAACATCCCATGTTTTGGTTCCATAACACCAGCTTGATCTCATGTTCAAAACGACGACTGGCTCGACTGGTGATAAACTACCAGAGGAATTTCAGCATCTGGGCGTCTTATTGAAGCAAAAAGATGCGTCTTGATGATGCTTCTTGAATTACAGAAAGACTACAGTTCTGGTGCATCCTCACTGTCCATACCAGAGGTAAAGTAACAGTACCTGCCATGACAGAGCATTTTGTCACACCTAATGTGTGTGTAGTCGTATTTTAGTCTCTGCAAACACACACATACATGTGGCTTGTTTACTTGTGAGTCCTGTGCTCTGAAAAGCAACTTTTCACTTGGAAATGTCCTCCACCCAGAGCCTGTGTGTGCGTGGGTGTGTGTGGGTGTGTGTGTGTGTGTGTGGGGGGGGGGGGGGGGTGGGTGTGTGGGTGCGTGCGTGTGCGTGCGTGCGTGTGTGTGTGTGTGTGTGTGTGTGTTGGAACTAAACAGCTTCTTGATATCAAGACTCTCATTATGGGAGCTGCTCTTTCATCCTCTGGTTCAAAGCACCGCCGGGCCGTCGGCAGTGGGCGAGCAGACACAGACTCACACTAGACTGAAGGAGAGCAGGAAGGGGAAGCATAGAAGATCAGGGATGGACGTTGGGATACAGAGGAGAGAGAGACGAGAAGGGGAATGTGAGGACAGGAGAGGATGGACCCGAGAGGGCTGGAGCGAAACGACAGGCAGAGACAGGTGGACTCGTTGGGTAAGGGGGTGAGGTTGTTATGTAACCATGGTGACAGTGATGAAGGTCTCAGTCTGCATTCATTCATTATACTCTGCTGAACATTGCTAAGTCGCCAGGGCTAAAGATAAAATGTGAGCGGCGTTCCAAATAGGCACAGGATAACTGTGCCGTACGGTGGAGCTGGGAAGATTTCTGGGGCACATTTTTAAAATTCAGTACCTTTCCAGACTCAAATTACAGTAATTTTCTGTCCAATATTAAAGAATAAACAAAAGCTTTATTTGAATTTGAGGTGAAAACATTTCTGAAACGGTTTGGCTTTAAATGTTGAGCAAAAGAAAAACTGTGTTTGGATGGATGGATGGATGGATGGATGGATGGATGGATGGATGGATGGATGGATGCCAATTTCCTAACTTTTGCCTTTTTGTTCCTTACTTATCCAGATCTTTAACAGATTTAATTCCTGTCAAATCAGATTCAATACCTTTTAAAACTCACATTTCTGTAGTTTTCTGTCTATTTTAACAATTTAAAAAGTTCCATTTTTAAGGACAATCCCTGTTAGCATGCATGGATGTTTCCTAACGTTATTTTTCCATACTTACTGTCCCAGACTAGACTAAACTCTCCCCGCTCTCCCTCCTTCGGCCTGCTGACATCACGCCGCATATCAACTATTTTCATCAAGCTGTTATTTTCCTTTCCTCCTCCTGCCATGAGCTGGCCTTTTTTCTTTTTTCTTTTTTAATAGCCTTCAGCTCCTGCAGCAGCAAATCAATGGCTCTCCATTCTGCTGGCGCGGCTTGCAGAGCGAGCGTTCAGCTGCTGACATCTGCCCCGGCGTGTAACGAAGTGGACCGGGTTTTCATCTGTACATCAGCCCCGTGACATGAGAGGCGGGCGAGATGAGACGTGGCCGCTTACTGCCACTCGCGGCTAGGCGTGTGTTCCCGTCTGTAACCCACCCTCATCATCCTCCTCATCCTCCTCTTCCTCCTCCTCACTGTCAGCCTTCTTCTGTGATCAGTGTAGCAGAGGTCAGTGTCAGGAGGTTTTACATTTCATCTTTTCATGTACACAAAAGTGTGTCTCTGCCTTCCTTTATTTCTCATTCGTCAGGCCGATAAATTATTAGCAGGTGCGACCGCTCAGATGCCTTCGAGGTACCGGGGGCAGCGAGGAAAGCGAAGGTCGGTCCTCTCGTGATTCTGTCAACCGCCAGGTTTCAATCATAACCCAAGGCCTTGGTTCGCTTCGTATGGGCGGCCGCTCAACCTGCGGCTCTGGCTGCTTAAAGAGTGGGGAAATCAAGGTTCATGTTTTCTGCTCTTCTGGCCTTTTCAGACAGCCTGCGTTCAAAGCCTAATAAGAGAGCAAAGGAAAAACTGGAGTTTTTTTTTTTTTTAGCCAAGGTTCAGGTTTAAAACGTCAGAGTTGACTGTCTGGTGCTTGGCAGCTATTGGTCATAATTAGGAGTGTAGAGATACATGTGGTTCGCGATACATGATATTTGATACTTGAGAATAGATTAGGAGGAAACCTGAGATTTTACAGCAATAGCTCACTCTTCCATAGTGAAGAATGAAATAATGAAATAATTTAAAAGAGTCTAGAAAATGAAGGTTTTGACTTTCTTTTGCCGTGCGTCAGCTCACAGACAGAATTTATGTAACCAGGAGCAACTTAAACTCCTTCTATCAGTCTGTAAAAATGACAGTAAACAGATGGAAAACTCCCACGGTCTCTGTGGAGCGACTGGCAAGGAAACATATCTCGTCACCTAAGCAACAACAGAGTCTGATTGTTTTTCTTTCAAACTCTCTTCTTTATTTCCTCATTGGCGGTCCAGCATTTTTCTTTTTTTTTTTCTTTTTAAGGTTGCGACTCGATAAACCTGCTGAGCTCCTTGCAGGAACTCGGTTATTGCTGAATGTTTGTCTACATGTTGGGGGAAACACTGGCGACGACGTTGCGTACCTGCTTCCTTCCTGCTGCTGAGCTCTCAAACCAAAGTCACGGCGTCCGTACGCACAAACATGAGGATTTACAGAGCAAGCCACACATCATTCATTAGGATTAACTTTAGTGTTTATTTGTGAGCGAGTCAGCAAAGTGATTGTGTTTGCTACTGATGCAGTGCACTTCACGCCTTTATGGAGTGTAAAACAAACGAGCTGTCAGTGATGCGGGTGAGATTAAATGCTGTGTGTGTGAATATGATTCACTGGCGGTGGGCGTTTGGAGAGCTTCTTCTTCTGCATGCTAAACTGATGCCACAGGCTGTGAGGGTCAGCACATACCAACGCTCAGGGAATGGACAGCTCAGGTTGGGAGGACGAGCTGGATTCCCGTTTCTCTGGGCGACAGAAACACTTTGAGAGTGAGACTCAGAACCGGATTGACGAGGGTCTACTGAACCCGTCGCCTGATGGCTCCTTTGACACTGACGGTCCTGTTGTGTTTTACCGCTCTCCCTCTTTGAAGTAAACTTTTCCAAGCTGTCTGGAACTATTTGTTTGGAAGTAGGGTAACCAGTGGTGCACACTTCTTTCAGCTGACTTAAAGCAGGCAGTATATAACTTTTATGAGAAATGTTTTTATTACATATTTGTTGAACCTGTCATTGTTCCGTGACAGTACGTTATGAGACAGATGATCTGTGAAAAGATCGATTTCCTCCACCTCCTCCCTGAGGTACTACTACCATCTGGAGAAACGCACCGCTCCCTACCAAAAACAACCAATCAGAGCCAGGAGGAGGGTCTTAGCGCTGTCAATCAATCTCATGCACTCGCTGCTCTATGTGCTAATGGCGCAGAAACAGATTAACGTTACAGGGAAAACAGTTTTCTGCCATTAAAGGTGGCTAGGCTAACTAGCCTTAGCATTCACAGCAGACTCCTTTGTGGTGTGGCATAGCAGACCGAAGAGGAGGTCTTCGGTCTGCAGACCGAAGAGGAGGAGGATGTGAGGTGATTGACAGCGCTAAGACCCTCCTCCTGGCTCTGATTGGTTGTTTCTGACTGAGCAGTAATTCTGTAGTCAATGCTGGGAGACAGATAATCTTTTAACAGATTATCTATCTCATGATATACCGACGACATAGTGACAGTTTTAACAAAAATTGGTAAAAAAAAAAATATATATATATTTTCTTTTATAAAAGTTAGTATAAACGCATTTGCAAGGCTTACTGTCTTCTGCGTCTTTTCCTAGGAGCCTCAATATTATCCTGTCCCACTTACCACTGAGGTGTCTTAGCTTCTCGGCAGCAAACTAATGCAAATATGAAAATTGCTTCCCCTCCAATGTGACAACCTAAAGGCAAACAGCTAAACAAATCAGTCTCCAGACTCTGAAGGCAGAGCTCGCCTGCTGCTCTTGTTTAATGCAGGAGGCATTTTGCAGTGCGGGATGAATAAAACATCAGAGCACCTTGTTTATTTCCATCCTTCAACCGTAACTCGTTCTTTACATAATTGAATTCTATCGGCCCGTTCGAGGCAGTGCATCTAATTGAACCTCTAGCCGTTAGCTGGGGAATGATTTGTTTCCATACGCCGACTCTGAATTCTCACCAAGCAGAGCTCGGTGGGATCGCGTCAGGGTTGGTGTCGGGGCCTTCAGTGAAGAGAGTGGATTGTTTGCATCATCTCCCCGCTCTTGCTGGAGAGTTTTCGAGCCGCTCGTGTTTGCTTCTGCCTGGTGTCAGGGATCGTTCAGTGTGTGAGAAGTGGCCCGGCCCAACGGCGGCTATTCAACCTGGATGATTAACACACCAAACAGAATCGGGCCGCTGCAGGTCGGAGCGCCGCGCTTCCTTCCCTCCTTCCTCTCCTTCTTCTCCCACACAATGTTTTTCTGTTCATGTGGAATGTGTTGCCCGATCTGTTATGTTGCACATTACAGCAGACTCTTCCTCTCCACTTGGCAAGCTTTGCTTGTGAAAGATGTTTCCCTCATTCTCTCCTGACTTCTCTATGGACGCCATTGTTGCCTGAAATTGATGGTCACATTCAGGTCCTGCTTCCTCCTTCTCATGCAGGACAGCGCCACATTAGGATTCAGCACCAACATGTAAACAGGGGGAGCCACTTGTGGACTCATGTGGGAAAGGGGTGAAGGAAGAAGGACAGCTCTTAAAGGAATAGTTCAGAATTTCGAAAGGGAAGTATTGTTAAAGTAGTAGTAAAAGTTATTATCTAGTCTCCATAACTTCTTCATGTAGTAGAGATCTAAGGTTGATTTTTACAAGACCGCTGCCTGGAAACTGATGTTTTTTTCGGATGTTGATCGGCAATTCCACCTTGAGTCATTTGTACTGTAGTTGTCATGCCAGGCCAGTAGATGGCACTGTGATTTTAGCATGTCATCAAATGTTCTTCCACTTCATTGTAAATGTCTCACATGTAAAACATATATTCCTTATCAGAAATTACGCTAAACTGAACAGGTTAAGTAGCACAACGCAGCGCAATGCTATCCTCCATTTTTCTTGTTGTAACATATTTATAAGCAAATATGTCAAAAACGTGCTGTTATGCAAGTTATATACTGCACCTTTAATGGCAAAAGTTTTCATAAAGTGACTTGGCTTTACTCAAGAGAAATCCTGGGAGGTCAAACAGTTCGATAGAAGATTTACAGGTTCAACATAATTTGCATTTGAAAAGCTGTCAAGCGACAAAAAGGCACACGGTGGCTCAGTGACAACCAGTCAACACCACTCGAGTGAAAGTTAGCAGAGTGTGAGAGGAGTTGTCCGTGTTACTGCAGCCAGCTGGACCCGGAGACACTGACCAGGTCCTGTCTCTTCCAATTAGCCCCACTCAGCCTCTCACTGCTCCTAATTTAATCCTTCTGCTGAGCTCAGCCCGAAGTAAACAGCTCATGTGCTCAGGCTATTTCACTACTAACCCCTCAACGCTTCGCTCTGCCAGCAGCTGTATTAAACAGGTCCGTGTGCAACCGATGTGTGTCGAACAGGGTCTTAGCAGCTATTACCGTCCTTCACTCCCTGCTTGTCTCATATAAACACCTAGATTGCCTGTGGATCAGCAGGGAAGAGCGGTTGTTAGTTGGACTCCTGGTTCTAAGCTGTCCTGCGTGTCCTTGGGCAAGACACTGAATTACCCGTTGCCTGTCTGCAAATTGATGTGTGATTGTGTGAGCATGGGAGAATTGGACTTGTTGAAAAGTGCTGTGGCTGGCTGGTAAAGGTTTGCATAACTATTGAACTCTTCAGCAATAGACCAAGTTCAAAACAAGGAATTGGTGGTTAAGTGATGAATCAAATAAGGAATGGGTGACATTTCAGGATTGTTGAAAAGTAGTTCCATTAAGAAGGTACATAAGAGAAACCATGATTTCATTTACTCAGGTCAAAAAGGAATCTAATCCGACATGGCCTTTTGTGAAAATGTGATTGTCCCCTGTACCGAATAACTGCTTGTGCTACTCGCTACAATCGGCAATGAGTCTTTGACATTGTTGGACTTTCAACCATTTCTTCTCTGCTGAATTGTTTCAAATCCGTCACAATGGAGGACATTCAAGCAGGAACAACTTTCTAAAGTCATGACACCGAACCTCAACCAGAACTCAGTGCAGACTTTGACTAAAACACCCCCAAAACTTTCCAGAGGCAGACCTGCTTGTGAACTTTTGCTCATTGTCCTACTGAATAACCCATGAGAGCTTGAGCTTATGACCACAAGCCAATATTTTGACATTCTCCTGCAGGATGTTCTTCTAGGGAACAGAATTCAATCCACCATCACTCTGTTTGACTGTCGATGTGATGTTCTTTTCTGTTAGCTTTATGCCAGTTGTAATAGGACGAAGACCTTCAAAAGCCCTCCACTCCTTTCTCTTCTGCACACAGGATCTCTGAGGATGGGCCTTTGTTTTCTTTTACTTCAGCAGTTTGCTTGGGACTCTAATAGGAGGCCATCTTGAACACTAACCTTAACAGAGGAAAGTGAGGCCTGCAGTGCTTTATATGTTGTCCTTAGTTATTTTGTGACTTCCTGGATCAGTTGTTCATGCACTTTTGGAGTAATTTTGGTAAGGTTTGCCATTATCCGATGTTTTCTCCTGCTTGTGGATAACAGTTTTGACTGCGGTTCAGGGGAGCTTTAGAAATGGCTCTGTTGTTGAACTACTTCAGATCGGCGTATGATGAGTTGCTTTTTGAGATCTGCTTCGTGTTGTCAGTCGGGTTCTTTTAAGTGAGTTCTTCATTCTACAGGTCTGGCACCAATCGTAGAACTTACTGACATGGTTAGTTGTTCAGTCATGATTTTATGGTTTATATTGATTTTTCCCCTTCATTAATTTGCTCATCAATTTATCTATTTGTTTAAAATGTTCTGATATATGCAGTTACAACCAAAATCGATAAGAACAGAAGAAATCTGTAAGAAGCCAAATGCTTTTTTAATAGTTTAAGTAAGCCGACCCTGATGTTTCGGAGTAAAAGAGGATGTGGTGGAGATGGAGGTTACATTGGAATGAATGGTGCGGCCGAACTTGTAGGGATCATGCATGTGCTAGCTGCTGTTGTTGCGGTGACTGACAGCCGGTTTCAGGTGAACTGGAGTGAAACCAGAGACTAGGAGGAGAACAGACGCTCACAGGCTCAGGTTGATTGGGTCAATGTTTCCACTCACACCTCACCATCCGTCAAAGGACTGTGCTGCAATGAGACACCCTATCTAAGCAGGTTGTTCGGTATTCAAGGAGGTAAAGCATCTCTCCTACTCAGCCTGCTGGAACCTTTGTTAGGCTCACATCTTCCTTTTCTAGCTGTTACTTTGAGTCAGAATAAAATCCACATAGACAAAGATCCCTATATGCCGCAACGTTTTATCACGGATCGTCATGGGAATGCATCCACCCATTCCCTTGGGATAGCTCAGCACATTTTACTCATTTATGCGTGATTTCTGAATTTCGTAGAGCCTCTTATGATTAAACCACAAACAGTTTGGGAAAATCGGAGAAGACTCCGCTTTACAGCCTCTGATCAATTTGAACCCGAAAGACCAACCAGCAGTAAGACCTGCCGTTGATTAACTTTTCTTCGTGATTCTAATTGATTGATTGGTTGACACAAGTTGGGAAAGTCCTTTCGAGCAATATCTAAGCAACTCCAGATTCTAAGATTGGAGTTGCTCTACAGAAATAAAAGTTATTTGGATCTGTCACCATTTTGCCAGAGCATGAAAGGTTGAACCAAGCTGTCTACTTCACATGACAGGAAGTTAGGATATTCAGGAATAATAGAGGATACACACAGACTTAAGCCTGCCATTTCCTAGGCCCTAATAGAACATTGAACTGCCTACAGGGAAGCAATTTCTGTCACCATTTACTGAAAAAATGACAACAAAAGGCAAAAAAAGCATAAAAAACTGACACCTTCAAGACAAAGATCAGTCAAAAGATCTGATTAGAGGTGTGAAGGTGAGACTTCACAGTTAATTTAAAATTTAATTAACTGTGGTTATGCGGTACGGCTGATCACAGTTACTGGTATCATGCGGGTGTACCGCATGCATGAAACTATTGGAACTGTCCTATTCACATTAGAACAGTTCCCAATGTCCTAATGTGAATAGGACAGTTCTAGGTCTGCTGGGCAACAGCTGTTTAATAATCTTTCTAAAGCTTTGCTATCCAGTCCAGTGAATGTGCTTCTTAGTCAACGTTTTTCCCTAAAAATTATATGTTAGATGGATTCAGTCTCATTTAGTAGTAGAAACAATATTATTGTTTCTTTTTTGCTTCTGGATATCCTAAGTCTTTTTTATTTGCCCCTTTAGGCAGTCTTTAATACCAGCGTTCCCTTATTAACCAAACCATTGTAACCAACTTCAGCCCTGGTTGGATCTTTTGTTTTCCTGACAAGAAAAGGTGATATTTTTATTATTATTCTTTATTTACAATAAATCTCGACAACTCGCTCCAAAGGAATGAACTCAATGACGACATGGCCGAACCTAGAGAAACATCAGGCAGCAGATCTGCTCTCTTTCTTTAAATAGACTTTCCAGACACAAAGCAAACTGCACCTCGCGTTGCCATGACCCCTTTATTTGTTTACATTTTTAGCCCGTGACATCATGCATGCCGACTGTGTCACGTGCCTTGGCCGAGTCCCAGCAAGAATTCATAGCTGTTTAACCTGATGGGAATAATCTGCCACAGTAATGCGCTTTGTCTGACAGCAAGACTTGGAAAACAATGATGACCTAAAACGATGACGGCATTAGTGACTCAAATGGGCTATTTTGGATTTGAAAAGGTGTCATATGTACATGCACAGGCCACATGTTTGCTGAAAAGTGAAAGGTTTCCGTTGAAGTTGGGGTGACGGTAGAGATGGGATATTATTATTTATTATTATTATATTATTATTATTATTCGAGATATTTCAGTATATCACCTCGAGGCGACAGTAATCAGTTACACTAACAGATTTTTTTCTCCATCTGAAACAAAACTAACTAAAACTCTCGGCTAGCAGCTTAAATGGACGCTGTATTCATTATTTTTCACTCTTTGTCACACAAAACAGCTGTTTTTTATTCGATGCTAATTTCTTAACCCATCAGTTGATTCACATCAATTCACTTCTAGTATTTCATGTCCTTTTCTTAGACATCAGTTCTCTCCCCACAAACAAAAAGCTTCTCACTGTATTCATATTTGCAATTTTGCTCTATGTTGCTCTGATGCGCCAAAATGTACTTTCATTCTGTCGCGCAAAAAAACCATCAAAAAGTATTGATGGTTTTAGAGAGACGACTAATCAGGTGCGTTGGTGCATTTCTGCTTAAGTTGTTTTAAAAGAAGTACAGTGAGGTTCAGGAACACAACTGTTTGAAATTAAATTTATTTAAAGTTACACATTCCTAGAATCATTGCTTGTTTCCATTTATTATCATTATTATTAGTAGTAGTAATGACCATTCTTTATATAAAGGAATTGCTACCCTATCAAAAACTGCCTTTCGATGAAATAAGATTTGAACCAAAAATGTTTTATTTATCTTCTAGCATTTTCTTCACTCAGACATTGTAGGATTTATAATCCCAAGTTTGAGGTTAGATGATTTTTTTAAGACCAGTACTTTTTCATGAGCTCCTGGTCCGCTCTAGACTCCAAGAAACATTAATGAGGAAGTTAAACTAACACGAATAAGAGAAACTGGCCTAGCAGCAAAAGATTGGCTCAGAAACGTACACACACACACACTCATGTCTTAGGCTGCAGCATAGGTGCAGAGAAACTAATACACTCGCAAAAACAAACTATCTATCTCATTACGTCCAGAGGAGGAGTTTGCAGGGAGTTGGATTGTGAGCAAATTAGTTTGCACCCTGAGGGCTGAGTCGATGCCAGCCTCAGGGGCCTTCTCAATATTTGTGTGTGTGTGTGTGTGTTTGTGGATATCTGTTGTTGCTCTACCTGAGTTTTCTGGAGGTAGAGGACATTACACCTGCCCCTCTGTCTCTGCCAGAGTCCAAAAATAAGTGGGCACCTTTATCGACCCCCTTGTTGATGAATTCATCTGGGGGTAAATGTCAGCGGTGTGTCAGCAGTGGGTATTATATCAGTCTGCTCATGTGTCTCCATCGACCCTTCATCATCAGCTGTACATCGCCTTGCACAGTTTCCCCCCTCCTCTCATCTCCCGTCTCACTCCCTCTTTGTATTTACTTGGAAGCTGAAGTGGCTCCTTTTAATTTTAGCCTGGTGATTAACTGGATGGCAGGGCTCAGGTTGTAAATAGATGTTCTTGTCGTGTGGTTGTTTTTTTTTTCCCGGTTAGGAGACGAAGCAGCTGACTGGAATACCTGCAGAATACTAAACACAGCAGGAGCTGCGAGGCTCAGGGTCAACGTGAGTAACACACATACAGTGGTTGCAATGGTATTCCTAGCGCCCAAGATTGTTGTTTTTTTAATATGGGATTTTATGTGGTAGATCAACATAAAGTCTCTAGTCAACAGAGAATCGTTGCGGTGAAGGAACACAGCAGACAGGTCAAGGTCGAGGTTTAAAGCTGAGTTAAGTTACATGGGACAATGTCAAATACCAAAACATGGCTGTCCATGTAAACTGATGAAGCAGGCATGGAGAGATTTTACTAGTATGGTTTCTATGGTAACTCTGGAGGAGCTGCAGAAATCTATGGCTCAGCTGGGAGAACCTGTCACCAGGACTAGAACTGGTAGACTAGTACATGGTAGGATGACTGTGGGAATTAACTTGTGATGAATCGATCTTGGGCTTAGAAATCTTAACTACAACACTATGGACGGTGTACTTTAGTGTTGTTGCAAAATCACCTTCCATTTTTAGTTTTTTTTTTTTGTGTGTGTATTTCAGCGTCAACTGACAGTGCGGATTAAGGTTCAGTTCTCAACAAAAAACATCCAAGAGGTTAAATTATCTTAATTAATCACTAAGCAGGTCATGCTGGTTCAGTTCAAGCATTCATGATGCTGATGTGAATAAATCTCCATCGATGCAGACACAGCGTAAAAAGAGCATTGCATGAGACGTCTAGTGAGCCTCTTTTTAAGAACTCGAATACTCATTGCCAGAAACCTTTTGCTTTGGCAGCCATGCCGACACCAACTTATCACATGATGGGAACGAATTCAAAAACCCAGCTGTCTGCATCACCTGATGCCATGGAAAAAATAACCGAGACTCCTGAACACATGGCGGCAGGGTCAGATGTTTAAAACAGGTTGAGGGTTAAAACGGTGGAGACGGCAGTCGAGTTTGGCGCCTTTCAAGAGAAAGACATAAAAATAACGATAAGCATTTAATAGACATTTATAATCATGACTCGAGGAAAGACTGGGACAAATAGTCATTTCAACTTGATGAAAACTTCAAAAACGGTGGTGTTGTGTGGTAATGCTGGAGTTGGTCTATGATTTCAGTGACAGACTCCAAGAGGTTAGCATTGGCATCCTTTGCCAGACTGCTTTCCAAAAACACAAAGAAGCTAAAACTGTTCTGTTAAAGTTGGGTTTAAATACCTCAGCCTGATTCATTTCTTAAAAATATGTGCTATCTTATTTCTTACTGACATCTGCTGAAGTTAGCATGCTAACTAGTTAGCACTGATCCCTATCAGACTAATACTAATTTGCAGAAGCTGAAACCTGATGGCGCCTTTTGAAATTTGCGGTTTAACTACGTAGCATTTTATTCACATGGACATCAGTTTCACAGAAGCAAAACTTCATGCAGACACACACACGCGCGCACACACACACACACACGCAGAGACACATTTCCACGCTCCCTCTGCAAGTGTGTGGCATGAAGAAGTGTGACGCCAGCACCGCACGTCACAGACTTAGTGGCTAAATTTGGCGGCTCTGAGTGGGTGTCGATGACAGCGGCAGAAGCCCAGACACACTGCAAATCAACAGGTCAAACACTTTAAGGAAAATATAAGTGTGTAGCTTTTAAATCATGCTATGTACTGAAAGGCACATAGCGTGTTATCCACACTTTATTCAATTACAACCGCAACATTCAGTGTATTTCTGAGGACACTTTATCTCACAGATGAATACAAAATATAGAATTGCAAAGTGAAAGGAAAAAGATGAATGTATTTAAAAAATGTTTGACAAATAAAAATCGGAAAAGTTGTTTGCACTGATATCTGCTTACTCTCTGCTGTGCTACAGCTTCTTCCTGATAGCACAGCCTGTTGTGAGTGCTAAGGCTAGTTAGCATAGCCGCAGGTGACAGTGGATAAACAGTTTTCCTGCAACGATAAGCTGTTTCCCAGCTGTCAGCATATACACGAGCATGACTGACAGCGCTAAGACCCACCTCTTGGCTCTGATTGCCTGTTTTCGATCAATGCATTTTTTTAGACTCCTTGATCTTTTCACAGAATATCTATCTCATATATGCTTTTGGACATGATGACAGTTTTAACAAATATGTAAAAAACATATATTTTTAATAAAAGTTACACTCTGCAGCTTCAACACACCATCCCCACGGTAAAACGTGGCTATGTTAGTATCATGAAAGTTAGTTCAAATGGGTAGCATTTATACTGTAAGATTAATATTTAAATGCACAACTGAAACATCTCAGTTATGTTCAATGCATTTCCACTCTGAGAGTCAGAGTTTTATGCAGACAAGTAATATTCAGACTGGAGCATCATTAGCATTCACTGTGAATCCGGACGACCTTGCTAATCCTCTGACCTTTTCCTCAACTGATTAGCGATTTGTTCTTTGTGCAAGGCATTTCCATTCCCTCCATCTCATCTGAATAAATGTGTGTTTTTTTTATTTTCTCACCTTTAGCCCTTTGATCCGGCGTACATCACGGCTGAACTGAATGGCAGATAATTTTGCCACAGCTTCATGCCGACGAATCAGAGGGTTACATTTCTGCCCCGCTCGGCTTCGTCCCTACAGCGTTAGAAAGTCTCCATTCAAAGATCTGAAATCTATATGTCACTATGTCTGCAATGCTGATGCTAGGTGTTGGATACATGCTGATTTGTCAGCTAAAGAATTTATATATTCAGCATATATTTAGGTAGAAAATATAAAAAAATAAAGATCATTCATCTGATCTGGTTGCTTTAGGGTTTTGAAATCATTGCCACGCTCGCACCGTCAGATCATGATGTCTGAAAACGTCGACCTCAACCTGACCCACAGTCCACACTCTGGTTTAGATGAATCTGTGTGCCTGATCATGCAGGAGTCAAAAAGCAACAAGGGAAATGCGTCATGCCTTTCAAAAGTATTCACAAGCCTCGAACTTTTCCCAATCTCAAGATGTTTCTGTCTCAAACTTCAAAGGTCTTTTTGGACATTTTATATGTCTGGCCTAAGCAGAAAGCAGTGCATCAGTGTGAATTGTACGGAAAGCAATGCAGAGTTTTCACAATGTTTTGCAAATAGAAAAATAAGGAAAGCATGGCTAGATTTGCATTCAGTCCCACTGAGTCGGCTGTTTCTGAAACCATCTTTTCCTTCTACAGATTTACGTCTGTAAATCTTTTGCAGAATGTCTCGTTGCACCTCTGGGGACTCAAACCTTTGCACCCAATCTTCTTTGCAGAATAGCTCATGGCTAGTCAGATAAGATGGAGAGCGTCTGTGGAAATCAATTTTAAAAGTTTCGCCTTCAAATTGGTTTTATGTCTGGGATTTGACCGGGCCATTTTCCAGATGAATATGCTTTCATCTAAACATTTCTTTGTAGCTCGGGGTCATTTTACTGCTTTGAGATGATCAACCACCACCACCTCCGCCTCCACCACCACCACCCAGTGCCAGGACTTACACAGACTAACAGGTTTTCATCCAAGCATGTGCTGAATTTAACTCCAGTCATCGGTTTCCCCGACCGTTAAGTATCACAAGAAATTTCTAGTGTGTTCTTCATAGATGTCATGGACACTTATCTTGATGTTTTTATTTATGACCACCACCAAATGAAACCAAATTGCTCTACTTGTGGTGTGAAGCCCTCTGTACATGCATCCAGTTTATCGAATGCCATGGATTTGTTACTCATATTCTGTTTTATTAGCTAAACACGGCAAGTTGATCCGGTTAGCAGCCACTCCAAGTCCAATAAGTTATCATTTATTAGTCCCACTTTATCGCACTTGGGAGAAACAACTTACAAACAAGTCCTTGGGGTAAAATGACTTTGTAGAGGAGACTGTTTTGTTTTGCAGGCTTTGTTAATGAAAGCTATAATTATCACACAGTAAAATCAATATTCTCACTTCCTTTAATGGGGGAAAAAAGCAGGAAGAAGGAGAGGGGGAGGGGGGCATTGTTTCAGTAAGCCTGGAATGAGCCATGGGACTTTGGCTCTGCAGGGCTGGGGAATAAGATTTATGAAGAGGCTGTCTGTGTTCATAGCTGATTGGCCCTAATTGTCTCCCAGCTAAGCAAGAAACCCCATTCTGCTAAATGAGCCAATGATCAAATTCTAATTTATTTATTAGCTGGCAGAAGCACAGAATCTCTTCATCACACAGAGGAGAGAGCACCGGCAGCATTTTTCAGGGTTTTGGGTTGACAAATACTCCGTCTTAAAGTACAACTTAAGTGCCTTAAAACATTTCCGTGACTTGAACTCTGAATCTGTGTCACATAGAGTCTCTGTTTGTCAATTAGTCTTTCATCGACACTGCATTAGTTTTGTTAAACATTCTTCTGATTGACGACTATTTGACAACAAAATTTCTTCAAAGAAAATCCCAATGATGACTTTTTAAGACATTGTTCAATTCTGATCACTGATCCAGTTAAGTCCGTTTTAATGAGGAAAGGAAAGCCCTCTTGGCAATTACTGAATAATAACGTCCATAGCTGATTTATTGAACATTTGGAAGATTATTTTTTTGTCTTATTTTTTTATGTGTTGCTGCATACAAGCCAGTTCATCTATTCCTTAATTCCACCAAATTAATTTTGTAAGACATCTGCCTTGTCTAACAAATTTTAATGATCTGAATGTCGATTTAGCAAAAGCAATAGTGGTTTGAAAAATTAATTTCTATTCAGTTTGGTGCTATTTATACAGGACAAGTTCAAGACAAAATACACTTTTAAAAGACAAAGAGCTATGATTGATTCCCTACTAATTAGATTAGAAAAGGCACTCCGTCCAGTTAGAGTTGATCACTGGCAGAAAATAGGATCAAATTTTGTCCAATTTGTCAAATAATAATTTGACCTTTTTTAAATTTAAACCCCAACTATCCCTCCAAAAAAAACAGATGCATCACCAAGACCTTCCTGAATGTAGCTATAAATGTTCAACAAATCATCTTTGATGAATGTTCCTTTTTCAATAGCTAGAACACATTTGAAATGGTTTGTCATATTCTTTATTGTACAGTATTTATTTATTTATTTATTTATTTATTACAAAAGTAAAGGAGAACACTTTCTTGAATCAAAGAGGTCCCGCTTACATCACTTTTCAAAGTAACCTGATAGTTCAATTCTGAAATTAAGATGAAAATTATTTCCAGGTGGATTAAAAACTAGACTTATCATGTTTTCCCAAATAAATTGATTCATGTCATTTTTGGTATTCTGAATAGATATTTAAAACATTACCCAACAGACTATATGTTCGGTTTAAAAAATTTGCAGTTTAAAAAAAAATAAAAAATTTGTGAGAATTATGAGACTACAACATAAAATACCATATTTTTGAGGATGTAGTATGGTACAGTTCCCTTTGGTATGGTATGGTACGGTACGCTACGATACAGAACGGTTTGGTACAGTTCGGTACCATGGTACGGTATGGTATGGCATGGTACCATGGTATGGTACGGTACGATACAATACGATACGCTATGGTATGGTACGGTATGGTACGGTACCATGGTATGGTACGGTACGATACGCTATGGTATGGTATGGTATGGTATGGTATGGTATGGTATGGTACTCCTGTGCAGTAATACATCCTGATCAACCGTGGGGTAAAAATGGAAATGGACCTTTAACAAAATGAAATTTCCAGAATAGGTGACCGCCTGTTGACAGTCTTAAAACCAGGCTGATGGGGCCTACGTCTATATTACTAGCTCTGCTTTAGCCTCAATAGACCTTGGCCTTTCTTACTATATTGGCCTCTAATTGCCAGTATTAAAAGTCTTAAAAACACTCCCTACAATAGTGGTCTGCCAAAATAGTTGCCACATGGCAAATAAAACAAGTGGTTGATAAAGACTCCCACTATTTAAGGCTTTGCCTCATTGGCGTTTTGAACTGCCACTTTTCTAATTTCCTGAAATGGTTAGTTGTGCTGCCACAGTTCTAAACCTAGCTTAACGATTGACAGGAACACCAAATAAAGATTTGGTTTCAGCTCTTGTTTTTTTTTTTTATTAGCTATGTTTGTTCTCCTCTGTCACAGCTACCACAACTAACTACTTTTCTGGTAGCTTCTCTGCCAGCACTGTCAATGTTACAGTATCATTCAGGCACCACAAGGAGTTCTGTCTGTCTGTCTGTCTGTCTGTGCTGCACTTTCCATTCTTAATCCTACCAGGATTTTAAAAATTTCCAAGACATTTACATCCCTGTGTTGTTCCTGACATAGGCGTGTCATGAATACCTCCCTGTTGAGCTTTGACTGCTCTGTCTCCACCTGACGACGCCCAAAAGACAAACAGCTATCTTCTGTTTCATTTGATATCAACTCCCAGACAGAGATAATACATTCTGCAGTATAAAATAGCAGGATGTGAATACACCTTTAACGGACTGTAACATGACGCTGATAACAAACATCATAAAGCCACAAACACCTGACTTCAGAGCAAACACATACACTATAAACTTTTTCTTTTAGATAGTAAAAGTTAGGATACATTATTTCTTTTAAAGTAGGATCTGTGTAAAAAAAACAACCTCCTTTGTACATTCAGAGCTATTAAAGAAGTCAGACACTAACCCAGCAGAGACTGTTTGTCTGAAAACCGTCTTGCATCCTGGACGTATTCAGAAACAAATAATGAGAAGTTTGCTAATGAGGCCAAAGGGTCACTAATGGTGAGTAAATTATTTGTGATGCAGCCCTGCCGTATAATGAACACGTCTCTCTTGACACCTTCAGAAAGATTAATCTGGCTCGGATTTCACACTTGATAATTACTTACGCTGCATGCAGCAAATGGAAATAGATATAAGTCTGCCTTTTTGAAGCAGATCCAGTGAATTAGTAGAGTTTGAAGTTATAACGGACTTAATTGATGATTTAAATCATGTATAGGTTTCATGACAGTTGACAGTGGCAACATCGTTTACATTACGAAGCTGTTCAATCAGCACTAACACTAACTTGTTCCTACTTTTTGTTTTGGGAACTGGAAAGAAATAAAGAAATATCTTACCAAGTAATTTTATTCTACTTTCTTGTGCAAATATCTTATTACACTTGAAATAAGACAAAACTAAATTACAAGTATCTTCTTATCAAGATATAGGAGCTTGTTTTAAGTCAATAATTCCTTAATATTAGTGAAAAAGTACTAGTTCCATTGGCAGAGAGATTTACAAGTAAAATAATCTCCCAATAGAACTAGTACTTTTTAGTCAATATCAAGGATTTATTTACTTGAAGCAAGCTTCTATAACTTGCTGATAAGTTATTTTTGTCCTAATTCAAGTTTACTAAGATACTTTCACCAGAAACTAGACAAAATACTTGGTAAGATTGTGTTTTTTGCAATCTTGGCGCTGCACTATGACTGGATGTTTGTTTGTCTAGTTGTCTTTTAATCTTAGAAATCTTCTACAGTTGATAGAAGGCCAACTTTATAATTGTCTTTATGTGTCACTGAAGGTTCAGGTTGCAAATATATGGAGCTGTCACACCGCTCAAACATCAGAGTAGTTCTGGGCACCCTATTTGGTGGGAAATGTGTGCATCAACCCCGGTTTATGAAATATTAAAGTTGCATATTAATCTACGTTTCTAAAGGAGAAATAATATTCTTCTTTGTCTGTTTATTCACGTTTTTATGTGAATCAAGATTTTGTTTAATTTCAGTATCAGACAAATTTAACCTGAGTAAATACAAAACACAATTTTTAAATAATCATTTTACTGAGGGAAAAATATCAAATCAACCTGACCCTATTTGGAAAAAAATAATTACCATCTAAATCCAAAAGCTGCTATTAAGCTGTTATGATAGGAGGCAATTAGTCTTTTATATTTCTAGGGAGAAATTGCAGCCTCCTGGATGTCGATACCAAACCGAGGGAGGCTCATCACTTCACTCCTCTGACCGCACACTGCATCTCGTTTGGTGATTTTAACGCTAGAGGAGGTGTGTGTCCATGACTGAAGCGGTTTCCCGGTTGGCAGAGGATGTGAACAAATAATCAAATCTTAGATTGTTGCCATACCAATGGACGTGTGAGTAATTAGTAGCAGAAACGCCACGCTGTCACTTGTTGACCTAATTAGGACCTAATTACCCGTGACACGCCGAATGCTCCGAATGACGACAGCCCAACATCATTTCTGTCGATAATTATTCAACCTCACAGAGGTTCTTAAATAAGTGATTTGTAGCTGAAATGCTGTGCTGTTGCTTTTTGACCTAACAAGGTCAATACAGAGATATTTTCCAACAAGCTTGTCCACTCAGTGACAGCCATAAGTGTGTAAAAAAAAAAAAAAATTTTTAATGATCTGTTCAACGTTTCCCTCCAGACCAATCGTCTCCCATCCACGTTCTCTACCTTCACAAGCCGGTGAGCCTGTTGCACATCTCAGCTGTCGCTATTTGCTCCTTTGTGTTGGTTTTTGACGTAAAAGTGTGTTAGCAATGTAATGTTATGTGGAGTATTAATTCTATACAGCATCAGGAAACCAGATTATTTAAATCTAGATTTTATATTCCCCTATTAATCCTGAACTCAGCTTTTTAAAAAATGTGGTTAATCCCAGGTACTTTATCACCTGCGAAAGGGCCAATTCGTTTTTACCAACCGCTTGACGTTCTGAGAGGATTTAAAGGGGGAGTATTATGTAAAATCAACTCTATTTTTAGCTTTATGTCATGTTAGAATGTTATTCCCTCATGAGTGTTGGTTTGATTCTTGCATGCATGTTTGAGAAATCCTTTAATCTCCTGCTGCAACCATTCAGCTGGGCAAAACGCTTGTTGGGACCTTCGAGGCGCAGCTCCTCCTCAGAGCTGCAATTTCCAGGCTTCCAGGCTCCCGCATCACAGAGCAGCCCTCCCATACTCAACTCCTTCAGACTAGCCAACAGCAATTAGCAAACACCTGGTGGAATGGCGCGTCTGCTGAGCTTCTTGGGAGCTTCTTTTCAGAGCAACGCTGGTTAAAAACGTTGTTAAAGGGTTAATAGAGGAGCAATGTTGTGATGACTCCCTGAGTTTCAGAAAGAGCTGGAGCTTCTTAAAGAGACAGAGGTCCAATTTCATAGTGTTAAATTGCAAAGTCAAATTTCTTCTAAGTCATATTTGACATATGCAGTGTTTTTATAACAACTGAAGTTAAAATAGTTACTTAATTGTGCTCTAAAATGGCATAATGTGAATAGAAAATGCATAATCCTACCCCTTAAAGGGTTAATAGAGGAGTCACACTGTGACGACTACCTGAAGGAGTTTCAGAAACAGCAGGATCTTCTTAAAGAGACAGAGACCCAATTTCAAGGTGTCAAATTGCAAAGTTACATTTATTTTAAGTCACATTTCACATATGCAGCATTTTTATATCAACTGAAGGTAGGATAGATGCCTTCGGTTGTGCTATAAAATGTCACTATGGGGCTAGAAAATACATAATACTGCCCCTTTAAATCCATTTTTAAAAAAGTCAAAATGGAAGAAGTGTGTTGATGGGGAAATATTTTTTATTTTTTCTGGTTTTTTCTTGGTTATCTTCTCTGTGTCAGAATCAAGACGTTCATCACCTCAGGGCTGCTGCAGTTTTCTCCTCCATCCTCTGTGGCCCCTTCATCAAACACACTCTTACTCACTATCTTCCGGGTAAATATAGCAGACAAAATCATCCATGTGTGCTTATTTCCAGTCCAGACACACACACACACACCCTCACATTCTCTCTCAGGACAGATGTGCATGCTTGAACGGCACATTGTCTTTGAGCGGTTGCTAAAAAAAGCCCCTCTACCTCCCCTCTCCCAAACCCCTTTACCCGCTCAGAGGTTAGAGACAGAATTGCATAACGGCTGTGATGTCAGCACCGCTCCTCGTAACAAGTGACGCTGATGGCCATGAACACAGAGGAAAAGCTCAGCCTTTCTGAGCTTTTCCTCTGGAAGGAAGGAGAGCGTCTGATGTCACGCTGCAGCTTGTTGCTCGTCCTGAACACGTTAGGCGTTTGTTTGCGGGCACGTCTTCCTCCCACATGAAATGATGACTCAGAATTAAGCAGCAAGCACTTTCCGTGCAGCGGCAATCGGTTGGTGGAAACTTGCCCTTGAATATTTTTCTCCTCCGTCTCTCGGTCCTGGTGGGTGTTAGAGATCGGTAGACGTCAGTAAGCACGCTGCATCCATATGGAATAACTGTCTGGATTCTTGTTTGTTTTGTTTTACTCAACCAAATCCAAGACTCATGGAATCCCATTTCACACGTCGGGTTTGAATGCATCGTTGAGTTGTAGGGTTCATTTGAGTTATTACATTCAAAGAAAACTGTCAAACCACAGCTCAGGCCTGGACGAAGGACTTTCTTCCACTGGTTTGTGCTTTGCAAAAGAATTCACATCCTCAGAAAAGCAAGGATGCATGCAGGGATTTACACTGAGGTTAAGTTACTCAAAAATAGACACAATTTAGTCATTTGGTGACTTCGGTATTGGGTTATGTGAATAAACAGAATAAAGTGCAAATGAACACCAGCATTTTTGGTTTCTTTGTATTAAAACCTTTTTAAATGTATGATGTTTTTTTTGACAACTACTTAATTATGTGGTAGTTTGTTTTAGTTTAGGGGTCTTTGGATAAGGTAATGAACAGCACGATGAGTTCACCACAACTTTTAATATGTGGAGTCTGTGTCACTTTCACAAACGGTAAGAAAACCTTTTTATTTCCTCTCTTTGGTGCCACTTTAGTAAGGAAAAATAACTAAATTACTCAAATTCTTGAGACACCCTCTAGAAGCACTTATTTTAACGGTTCAAATACATCTGAATATATATAAATACTCACAGTGGAACCTGTCTTAACACTATCGCAGCAGCTAATATCTACAATCTTCTTTATCTCTGCTCTTGGTGTTTCAGCCAATCAACACCAAGGAAAGTGAATGGAGCTCCTGGATTGGCTGCTTTGCAGATGCTGGCCGGTAGCACGTCAAGTTGCATTGAAGTTAGGAATTACATCGTCTCAAGCTCTGCGAAAAAATTGGTGGTCCATTGAATGTGACGTCAAAACCAGGAAAAGAAAATCATGCTCCAACCCTAAAGCTGTTCACCATCAGCAGAAATAATTTTTTTACATATTTAAATACATTTTCCTTACAAATTTGTGGTATTATTTAATGATTTTGTGACTATTTGCAGTAAAAAAAAATCAAATGTTTGTGGTGCTGATTTAGAAACATTTGCTATAATTTCACATATGTATGACAGTAAATGCAACGTTTTCTTCCTCACCGTATAAATCATGGATTATAATTTTGACAGCAATTAAGGTTGAGGCACATGTTTCGTACAAATAAGAAAGTTAGCTTTTTTTTTTTAACCAAAAAATTTGCAATAATTAGCATTTGCGCACAAAAAAAGTGCGGGAATTTGTTGATTTTGCATGAATTTTCACAAAAATATGCAAGAAACTGGAGGTGCTGGTTGATGTAATCTGGCAGTAATTTGATAAAAACTGTTTTGAATTGATTAATAAAATAACATTTAAGCACACCATTATCTTGGCGGTTTTATTTATGCGTCCCTCTAAAGTCTAGAGGGCCACATAAGAAAACTATGGCGGGCCGGATTTGGCCCCCGAGCCTCGAGTTTGACACATGTGCTCTAAAGACTTTCAAGTGAACTTTTTGACAGGAACATCGGTGCCTTTCAGCCAAAAAAAAAAAAAAAAGAATTAGCATTTTTATTTGGAGAAATGGCCGCCTAATTAGAGAAGAAGATTGAGGAAATAATGAGAGAGCAGTGGACCGCAGCGGGGACGGAGGAGCTAGATGCTTTCGCCTGTATTGTCCCGAGCTGTGGAGAGTTAAGCTACAGTCTGACGAGGTGTTAAAAATAAAACTCTTTCCTCTTTCCTTCAATACAGGTGAAATTTAGACCGGACAAAGGCAGCTGCTTATTTTGGCACTTCATCCTACATTGTGGCTGTTGGATTAAAAATCAGCCATCCTCTCTCTCCCCTCCATGCGGTGCAATCAGAATCCTTTTTTATTGCTTCCAGTCATCCAGACAGGAAGCCCACGTTGCTGTTGCTATGCTGGAGACGGAGTCCAGGCGCTCGGCGTCCCGATAAATATTCCACTGCTCAAGTGAGCAGAGAGAACACCGGCGCTGACGTGAGGCCGCTGATGTCACGCTCTCTGCGTGACGGCAACAGCAGCAGTTGTTCCCCAGCTGTGAATGTAATCATGTCCCCAACACAGACACACACACACACAATTTGATGTTTAGTTGAAGCCTGGAGATAATTCCAAATATAGCGTGGGGGTGAGAGCGAGTTGAGTGAATCATCAGGAGCTGCTAAATGTGTGTGTGTGTGTGTGTTTGACTTTTGCTCAGCTTATATTCATCAGTTGTTCTCTTGGAAATCTCACACACAAATATTTTAGCAAAGATCGGTTTCTGCATTTTTTTTCCGATTACAGTTGCCTGTGGAACTATTCCTGCATTCTGAATGTTTTTTGTACATTAGATGAACTAGGGTGGAAATTTATTGTATCGTTTATCATTTATTGTGCACATTTCTTGTCATGATAAGCATTTTGATTTATCGCTGTCTTGATAAATTTCAAATCTAAACTAAACTAAGATTGGAAATATTATTTGTACTATTTTCTAAACTGTTCCAGAGGGACCGGGATGATATGAAATTTATTTTCCGGTTCGTCCGTAAAGATACGCATCTAAAGCACAGCCGCCTGCAGTGTTCAGTCTATCCGCTCACCTGTATAAACACACCTGCAGTGTTCAGTCTATCCGCTCACCTGTATAAACACACCTGCAGTGTTCAGTCTATCCGCTCACCTGTATAAAC
>CAEFZX010014481.1:0-35619 GCA_903066825.1 Alfaro cultratus | reverse complement strand
TAGATAGATAGATAGATAGATAGATAGATAGATAGATAGATAGATAGATAGATAGATAGATAGATAGATAGATAGATGCTCTCGGTCTGTATCGTCTCCTCCATCTCCAGCTGATTATCTTCTTCCCTTCTCCTTTGTGAAGCGACTCCTTCCCAACACTTAGTGAGGTGAAGAGACATTATGCAGCGACAACAATCCACTCATCCTGTGTAAGGGGGAGAGTTGTGGTGTGAAACACTGTGATTGTGTCAAACAGCAGGATTTCATGTTAGAGGATGTGCCACCAAACGTGCAACATTGTTCATCTGCTGTGAGAATCGGATGTTTTGACTTAAACGTTGATAACTTTGACATTCCAGCAGCAGGTGGACATCTTCAGTGGCTGGGAAGTTTGGGAAGTGAACAGGTGGCTGCAGAATTTTGAATTTGGGAGTTATGGCATGTTCATGGTCATATCGAAAAGAAATAATGGATAACATTGCTTCTCTAGTGGGGTTACCAGCATAAAGAATGTGTTTTTATATCGCTGCTTGATTTTTCTGTGACTACCTTGGAGTAAAAGCGTCTGGTTGTTCTTGCTGCCTGGGTAATACTGCCCCCTGCTGGACAGGATCTGCTTCTGGCATCTTTCGGTTCTCAAGTTTGTTCCATTAGTTTCCAGCTGAAAACAAATCAACTACTGACTTTAATCAGTCTAATGTTTCACATTAGACATGTTCTAAGTGTTATATTTAACATGCATAAATGAAGAGCTGATTGGAGTTATAGAGAAAAACATTATAAAGTTACAAGTTCTTATGTAAATATTCATGATTACAATTTGCTTTTTTTTTAGTATTAAAATTTTTAATGTTTATTTTAGTGTTGTCCGTCAATTGAAATATTTAATTGCAATTATTTGCATCAGTCTATAAGTAAGACATGATTAATTGATTTATTTATTAATGGATTTTTGTTTTCTGAGAAGCGTTGGGGAAGACAAATATACTTCTTTTATGGAAATGTTTGTATCTCATAACTACAAAAATATCAAACATGACAAATAATAACAAGACTATTCTACTGAAAACTCTATAAAGTACTATAAAGTGTCCAGAAGTATTTCTCTGCATATACATGATAACTGTTTTACCTTCATGGTGGAAAATGAACGGATGTGAATCTGGATTCCAAGGAAACAAAGAGAAAACAGTAAATGAAATGGATCCGTGTGAAGCGTAGAACAGAACAGGGACTCACTGTGTAAAAAGCAACTAGATATAATTAGATACATTACTCTTATAAAGATAGTTACACCACTACTACATATTAAATCACGCCACATGTCATGGTAACCGGAGATATTTTTATTCCATTTTATCAGAATATGATTAATAATCTGGCCTCAACCAGGTTCTAAACTTCATTTAAGCCTAACTTCAAGTATAGAAACACATAAAACAGATTCCACTCTTCCCCAGGTCAGGTTTCATCAGACCAGAACTGAATCTCCCACAAGGCTTTATTTGGAGCTCCATCCCTGCCTGAATGTTTTCTTTGGAGAAAAAGCTTTTATTATGTAACTGTACTCCTTACTGGAGCTGTGTGGAGAAAACCGGAGGTTTTTCAAGGATATAAAACACAACCAATTCCAGAACTCTTTGCAGTTTTTTTTTAGTGTGTGTGTTATAGTTGGCCTTCCTCACCAGATTCTTTTTTTTCTTCCTTTTTTTCCTCAATAGTTTTAGGAGAAACACGCAGTTTTGATTATTGTCTATAATACATTAATATATAATGTTTAGAATAATGCCAGCAGTATTAACAGTCAAAGATGTAAAACTTTTCTCAGACTGGTATGAACAGTTTTGCCTCTGCTGAGACACACAGGAGCCAAGTCAAAGATTGACTCTAGGATTTCCTCAGTCAGTTTCTGTTCACCGTTACCCTGCTGTCTAATACCCAAGATGAAAACAGAAATACAGATATTACTGACAGACTTAAATAAATGTGCAAAGTAAGCATTTCAGTACGCTTTGTCTTTGTTGTAGTGACAAGGAAATAGTCCGAAATAGTTAGAAAACAAATGTTTGCATGCGCTCTATAAAAATACACATTAACTTTTGTCACTTTGTCTGACATTATCAGAGGCTGTTGTAGCTCAATTACCCAATTGAGCTAAATGTCAGAATACTGAGAGAAATAATTTAATTTAATACTCTGTTCAAAGTCAAAATGACTTACATTAAGATCACGCTCAACGCAACTACAGCTAAACCTTTATAGTTGCATTTTAGCGGGATGCGTTCAGGGTGCGCTAGCCAAGAAAGTAGAGTAGCTCTTATACCCAACCTAACATGGCTCCTCTATTAAGCCTTTAACAACATTTTTACCAGCATCGCATTGAGAAGTAGCTCCTACTATGAGCTCAGCAGATGAATAGCTCCAACATGTGTTAGCTAATTGCTGCTGGCTAGTCTGAAGGAGCTGAGTGGGGAGTCCTGTGAGGTGGAAGCTCAGAAGCTTGGAAACTGGAGAACCAAGGAGGAGATGCGCATCGAAGGAGGAGCTAGGTTTTGTGCAGCTGCAGTTGCCATGGAGATTAAAAGGATTTCTCAAACATGCATGAAAGACTCAAAGCAACACTCCAGATATGATTTTGATGAGGGAATAACATAATAGGATGATGTGAATCTCAAAAAGTTGGTTTTACATAATACTGCTCCTGCAAACAGTGGAAAAATTAACATATTAAATGATAACTAATAATTTAAAATAGATGGAACCAGACTGAAAACCACACACAATATCTAATCTCTAATTTCAACTTTAGTAAATTTAAGAGAATTGTCTGATAATTTTTAGTCTCTTTTTTTTTCCTAACACATTTCTGTAATACCAGAATATATCCTAGCTTAATAATGAAAAGTTATACTTTTGATCAGGGAAAGTTGTAATGTTCTTTTTTCCCCCCCAAGTTTACAACTTTTCTACATCAGAGAACATCTCACTTCCTTGTGAACATGTGAACTTACTAAATGTTGGTGCAGGTACAAACTGACTGCCAGTCTTGGTTGTGGAGTTGTTGCAGTTTGCTCTTGATGTATTTTGTGCTGAACTTTTTGCTGTCAGAGAGCAGCCTGGTGCGCAGCGCTGGGAAAGACCCAGAAAGACTTCCCAGGAGTTCCTATGGAGTATGAAACGCCAAGGCTAGATGGAACTTTGTTCCTCCCTGTTCTTCCATGCCGAGTGAGAGAGAACAAATTTCTCTGTTCTTCTTTATCCTCTCTGCTTGCATCACATTAAGTCCTGAAAATAATCAGAGCTGCTGAGAAGCAGCGGTGCACGCTGCCCAAGATGGAAATCCTCTGGAAAAGCATCTCTGAATGTTCGTGTTCTTGCCCTCGGCACAAGTATTGCTCTAATAAATATGCTGAGGAAAATAAAAAAGCAACATTGCCAGCAAATTAATACCTGAAGAGTGTGTAAACAGCAAAGCTCTATCATCAGAGTGCTGAGCATCCATTCCCCCACGGTGCACTGTGGCTGAATTAAACACGCGGACTCGTCTGCTGGCTTGACTGATACCTGTCACGCCTGCAGAAGCAGCCAGAGGGAGCAGAGAGTCACCTGGTTGTGGTTAAACATCAAAAACTACTCAGCACAAACAAAAAATGGTTTTCCCAAATCCGTTTGAAAGACACAACCTTTCCAAAATAAAACGTCACACGGAACAAAAGACTGAGCTCTCTGACCTACATGTGGTTGGGGTTGTGACTGGAAACTGCTTAGGGATGCGTTAATTAGTCCAGGGCCGTCATTATGACCGCGGCTTTCACAGAGCTCCCTCTGTAATTAATACTCTGAACAAAGATCATAAAATCTACCTGAATCAAATGGGAAACTTGCTAATTGGCCGACTTCTTCCATTTCACCGTCCGTTATAAGAATCACATTATGTTCCTCTTTCGTGTGGAGGTAATTGAATTTCTAATGGAACGTTTAGTTTTTCAAATGACCTTTTTCAATTAAAGCCCTTTAATTGAAACTATATCTTTTTCAATCACTGAATGTTGTTTAATTAAATTTGATCAACGATATATAGGACACTCTGGTTGAACTCTGGTTTTCAAAAAGCTTTTTTGACTTTTAACTCTCTTTTGACATTTTTACTGTTTAAAGTAACATGCATGTTACAGATATCTCGAGATTTTATCTACCTTCATGTCATCGGACAGGATGTCAACAAACATCACAAGTTGTTCCTGTAATAAACTAACTACTGATCCCGTCTATTTTAGCCAGCTGCTTAGGAATACGAACCCTGGTTGCTTACACTTGATCCACTTTATACTCTAAAATGATAAAAGAGATGGGACTGTGAAGGCTCCAGATCTACTGGACTCTTCCCTTCATAAAAGATTGAGTGATTTTTATACTTCTTTAAAATCAAGAAGTATTTTAAAGAATACTTCTTGATTCTTCCTGCTACCAGGAAGATACTGCTATCAGTTTTGTGTAGCGAGCAGCGCCACACAAAGGGTGACTGGCAGCATTAAGCCCCTCCTCCTGGCTCTGATTGGTTGTTTCTAGTTAGCACTGGGAGAAGGCAGAGGATCTCAGTTCTTTCTCAAATTATCTGTCTCATACTACACTGTAACAGCATAGTGACAGTTTGAACACATATGTAAAACATATATATTTTCATAGATGTTACACGCTGTAACTTTAAGTGGGATTTCTCAGGGTTTTATTGTGGTATTGCTTATAGCTACATTTGAGTTTTTGTGGACAAGATTCGAACATGTGGTTCTACTTTTTCCAAATCTTTTTCAGTGACCCAGACATGAAAACATGGGGCTCATATGATGTCATGTGATGTGTGGCCCTTCTCCCCTTGCGCCTGTTCTCCATCTCACTGGAGATGGAGACACAAAACTCTGGTAACTGCAGCTCAGTTCACGTTATTCATACTAAAGAGGCAACCGAATAAAGTTGGTTTATTGGTAAAAGTCACTGTTTCAGCATCAGCCTTTTCTACCAAAAATGAAAGACGCGTTGAAGTCAAAACTGTGTCTGGGAAAGTTCAAGGTTCCTCATCAACGCCACCCTGATAATAATCATTTCAAATCTTTTTATCTTTGCTGTAGTAATCTGCACTTCTTACAGTTTGTATGACAGTAGATCAGTTTCACACTTTGCACTTTAGAATAATTGTCAGCAGAGCTGGAATGTACAAATACTGCAAAATAGCTATCTGGTTTAGTTAGTTATTGGTTTGGCGTATCTGTCGGTTACAGTAGGTCCAACTATGAGACGAACGGCTCAATGCTGCCGTTAAGCTGGAAGGGAATCTGTGTTTGTCTTTTCACCCTGCAGCATGGCGGCATCTTGGTCACCCTGAATTGCCATAACAACCAAAAGACACATTTAAACTGTTTTATATGTCAATTTGACTATGTGGGCGTGAAAAAGCTTTTCCCCGTCGTACCATGACAAGCAGAAACATCATGGTTTGTTAAACTCTGCCGATTCGCACTTCAGTATTCATAGATTTTACCATGGAAGGTAGCTACAAATTATAGGCCAAAAATTAACCAATTTGAAGATTTTTTTTTATAAAACATTCTAATAAAATTCATCTTGGGAAGCTGAAATACTGAGGCGCAATGCTACTTGACACTATTGGCTAGTGTTTGCAACGCAGTCCACTCATTTTTCTTGGTTCTGATTGGCTGTACACCCAAGAGATAAGGAAGTCTGTAGATTTGAGCTTCTGCAGCAGTATCACTGTAGATGTAAATGAAGGTATACTTGGAGTTTGAACTATTAAAATAGACACATGGTTTTTGAGGCGGTCTCAATTATTCTCCGATTGTAGCTGTTTGCATGTGGTAAGGTAAGGTAATTTTATTTATGCAGCACATTTCCAACAAATGTTGGAAAGGCAATTCAAAGTGCTTTACATGAGTTAGAGAAAATAGAAAGAAAAGGAGGAATAGAGCTAAGTGTTGTTCTCCGTGTTTGATTCTGTAAAGTAGATGGTCCTAAATGTTGATCTGAGGTAATGAGTAGATGACTTCCTCTTGATTCTAAGTTTGTTCTAATTCCTTTTCTGGGTTGAGTGAAGTATATAAACTAAATGTTCCTGTTCTGACCCAAGATTGGGTCGGTAACTGCTGTGAATACTGGGGGCCACTGTATGGAGTTGTGATTATATTTTTGAACACAAATAATAATAAAGATCATTATTCCTTGATACTCGACTTAAAACATTCATTTTGGGAGAAATCTGATTTAAAAAGAAGAGAAAAGTGTGTCGTATGGCAAAGTGAACACCTTGCCCTGTGCTGTTTTTGCCCTATAACTGTGTGTGTGTGTGTGTGTGTGTGTGTGTGTGTGTGTGTAGGTGTGTGTGTGTGTGTGTGTGTGTGTGTGTGTGTGTTTCTGTCACCTTTCGGCATTGCTCTGTCGACTTCTTTTTTTTTTTGTGCAGCAGCTGCTGTTGCTGTTCAAGCTTGTTGTCCTCTCTCTCTCTCTCTCCCCCCTCCCTTCTTTCCCAACCCAGCCCCCTCAACATCACCTTTTCTCTCCAAATCAAATCCAACATCTGGAGGAGGAAGAGCTGCTTGGATCGCCTTTTGTTCTGCGCGTCAGAACAAATCTCAGACACAGGCCCCGTTGCAATGATTACAACCAAATATCAGAATTTTAGCAACAGGAGCTCCTGACAGTTTTACGGCATTAGGACAACGTCAGACTTAGACCCGAACACAGCCCAGTGTTGCTCCTGACCTCCTCTAAGTCCCGTCCAGCTGATCTCGTTAAAACATTTTCCTCCCTCCTCCTCTGACATGCAGAGAAGAAGAAGAAAAAAAAGATCCGACTGCAGAGAATCTTGTGATTGTGGAGTAAATCTGATGGTAGCCCACATTCTCCATCTGTGAGGGGAGCGATAATAGGCTCCACGCTGGTTTATGTCAACTCCGGGCCAAAACTCAGCTACAGGCGGTGCAGATCTGTGACAGAATCTGACCAAAAGGGACTAATAAGTAGGAGAGAGAAGCAAACATCGGGGCCGACTGTTTGTTCTCGGCGTGTATCAGCCCTCAGATGTTCCTACATGCAATGTGACAAGACCTCCTCTATTCTTAACCTCTGCTGCTGTGTGGAGGGGGGTGGGGGCGATGGGGCTGTGGGCTCCTGGCTGTGGAACGTCTGACACAGCCTCAGCCTCTCGGCTCCACGCCGCCATCTGCCCCCACCACCACCACCACCTCACTCCAAAGCCAGCGCTCACACCCGGATGCTGCCATCACCGCTGACAACACAACAAGCTAATTAGGAGACTTACTGTGCTAATTACACATTCTGCCGAAGTGTTGCCGGAGATTTCTATTCGGGGGGCCTCAGCTCCACACACCGTTTCCCCTCCATTAAAGGCAAATGTAGCATGTAAAACTGAGCTGATTCTGCTTTACACCCCTCCCCTCTGTCACCCCCAACACCCCCCGCTTGACGCTGATGCGCGGCGACACCCGACAGACAGCTGGGATGGCTGAAGGCCACCTGACTTTCTGAGAGGCCGAAACAAAGAGATGAGATCCCCGGGCCCCGCAGCCAAAAGGGAGGAAGTGAGCCGAGGGGACGCTAGACTGAAGATAACACCCACAATCTAGAACATCGTGCTCTACTTTCTCCTAACAATTAAGAAGCGAGCAGGAGGAGGACTGCATGGGGCAGGACAAGCCCAGAGAGAACGCCAGTCCAACACAAAACAGCTGCTTCCCTTGATGCAAAAGTCAGCCTGACTGGAGCTCTTTGAAAGTTACTCAAAGGCCCAAAGGAAAAGAAAAAAACATGCCAGCAGATAAACTGACAAGCAACCGAGACGGTGGTAGTGTTGTTTTAGGAGCCTACTTGTCTGGATTAAAGTACATGCAGTAAAATACAGTCAGAGTCAAAGGACAGGGCGCCATATTTCTTTTCAGCAAAATGTAAAATCAACGCTTTGGAGTTTTTCCATCATGTTCTGCTGTTATTGTCTCGTTGCTTTGATTCTTTCAAGCATGTTTGAGGAGACCTTCAATCTCCATGGCAACCATTGAGCTGTGCAAAGCGCCTGGGTGGATCTAGCACTGTCCTTGAGGACGAAGCTCTTCCTCCTTTGAGCTGCAGTTTCCGAGTCTCCCACTGCTCCTTCAGACTAGCCAGCAGCAATTAGCAAACACCTGGTAGAGCTATGCGTCTGCTGAGCTCATTGTACGAGCTTGTCAGTGAAACGCTGGTAAAAACGTTGTTAATTAAAAGGTTAATAGAGGAGCCATGTTCTGATGACTTCCTGAAGGCAGAGTTTCAGAAAGAGCAGGAGTTTTAAAGAGACAGAGGCCCAATTTCAATTTACAAAGTCAGTTTTCTTTCAAGTCATTTTTGACATATACAGCATTTTTATAACAAGTGAAGGTGACATAGTTGATTGTGCTACAAAATTGTACTATAAGAAAAATACAATGATAAAAATTACAGAATTGAGCCCTGAGTTCATCTTTACAAAAATTTAATTGCAAGCATGACCATCTCTAACCAGTTATAATGGTTTACACTCTTCCTACAAAAAGTACTTAAATCAAAACAGCACTTGTATAATTGTTTATTATTTTGAATGAAAAAGGAATCGGCCCACGTGTAATTTTGAGCTGACGATTTTGGGTCATTTGACAAAACACGTGGATACCACTGATAAAACTACAGTTAACTAATAACGTTTTTATAACGACAAAAAGAAGAAGAAAAAACAACTCAGGCCCAGGCCTCCATGGGACCCTAAGCAAAATTTGGTTTTGGGGCCAACTAGTTCTGCTAACAATGTGGACTGGCTGCAATCAGCAGTCTGATCATTAGATCATTCACACACCTACTATAAACTTATTGCATCTTTGGCAGTGCTCTTTACATTATGTATGTGTATAACAGGATACATTTATTGGCCAACTGATTTATCGACCAGTTGATTTCTGGGCACCGCTTTCCTTAATTTTGGGGGATTGTGATTGGCCTGTGCTTACAGGTGAATAAACTTTTGGGCTCAACACCAACTTGCTTATTAGCAGATCTTACAAATCATTGAACAAACTGTTGAGTTTATCAGTATTTAATCTCATGCTCAGTTCAGTCCCTCAGTAACTTCCAGGAATGTGCAGGAATCTTTGTGCAAATCCGGTTCAACAGCCCAGGAATGAATCTGAGGTCTTTCTCTTTTTTGTTTTTTTCATCGAAATGTAGCTAGTAACCTGTTCAACTGTGTCCATGATTGTGAGAATGGAGTGTGAAGTCACACACACACACATATACATTAAAGCAAACTTGCAAAATGGAGGGAGAGCTGAGGAGGGAAGAGCAACAGAGAACAAAAGGAATATGATGCTGCATGGTTTTAACCTTAATACGACGACATGCGGCACAGATCCTCAGACGTTTCTAAAAGAGGCTGCTGGAAAACGTATCATTCTCTCACAACTAGAGCAGGTCACGTGCTTCAATTTTCAAGGATAAAATTCGGAAGTGGTCCATGTGGACGTAGGGCTTCTTTGAATGTACACACAGAAACATTCAGCAGGTGTTTTGAAAGGTATCCACTCTGGACTAGAAATAAAATGATCACTTCTTGTCCCTCAAAACACCAGATCTGTGCAGACATGCAGCCTAAAAACCTCTGCTGCAGATGAACCCAAGGTTTAGGTTTAGGTGCCTCTGCAGCAGCTGTTTTAGGTCCTAAAATCACCCACATCAATGTGGGCGGGGCTAGAAATTAAAGGCTATATTTTCTTTACATCAGTTATTATCCACATTTTTTTCTTTGTTCATGCATCCCCTCACAGCAGCCTGACAAGGTTACTAAAGTATGCAATTTCCTTGTCCTCATTTTGTTTGTTCCTTCTTAACAGTTGGTTCTTCATTTTTCAGGGTCCATATATATTGCACACTTCAGTATACCTTTACACTTATTTTCTTTTACTTATTTTATTTAATTTTTTTCAATGATCATAAAGAGCAGTAAACGCTTGACTATGGATCTGCTAAAGTCTGGAATTATGACATGAAAAACATGTAGGAATGTTCTGGAATGGCTGTGTTTGGCTTCAGTGAGTTTTAGGTTTGGTTATTTCGTCTTGCATCATTTTTAGCGATCAGATGTCCTCAGTTGTCTTGGTAACCACTACCCCTCACCCCTCCCCACTCATTGATCATTCTTCTGTTAGTATCTGCTTTCTCAAACTCAGTTGAATCAGGAGAAAATTCCTGAATCAGTTTTTATTTGTCTTGATTTGAGCTGCTGGTTAATCTCAGATATGATCTGAAAACGTTGAAAATGTAAAAGATTCTTTTTAGTGTGTGTCAAAAACAAAAGGAAAAGATGCTTTGACATTTAAAAGTTGGTATGGGTCTTCTGTTTGAGACAAATATTGTTTATAAATAATAATTTATGGAACAGTTAAACCTCCATCTATTTAACAGAACCATTGATTTCAATATTTCATCCAGACATTGGACCAAAATGATTTCCCAGGAGGTCTGCGGTCATTTCGACTAGTATGTCTGACCTCACTCTCTGCTAACGTGCTGCTGGCATCAAGTAACGTTTTATTAAGCATAGTTATTATTTACAGTTTTTTGAGCAAAACCATACGATTGAAAATGATTCACTAAGAGAAACATACATGGATTAATTCTCACAGGTGGATGTATTTCAGGACTTTGATTATACCGATTTTCTGCTTGCAGCTGATGAAAATGTGACATTTAGATTTAGAATATTATTATTATTATTATTATTATTATTATTATTATTATTATTATTATTATTATCAGACTGAAACATGTTAAACATTGACACGTGGGTTTAATTAAATACTTGAAACCTGCTCAAAAATAATTTTCAAAAGATACCTGTTCTAATTTATATAACATGATTGTCTATGTTCACAATGTCGTCAACATAATACTTGAAAAGAAAAGTTTGAATGTTTTCAGTGTACATTTTAAAGATCTCCTAGAAAATGTATACATTTTGGTTAACAAAGCTGAAAAATGAATCTGCACCTGTTTGTCACAGAGCCATTTGCCCAACATGTTGCCCCTTCCCCCTCACCCCCTCCGGCAGAATAATGAGCTCAGTCAGGAGAATCCAGAGAACATCTCCATTTGGTGTAGCGTTGTTTTATTTATTAACTCAAACCAAAGCTAAGTGAAGAGCTATCTAAACTCTGCACTGCCAGCACTGTTCCCTGCACCATTCCACCTTATTACTGGCAAAAACAAAAACTGTTGAGGCACCAACAGGGTGTTTAAATATTAATGAAGCTCTTCCTAGCATGGGAATAATAGCGGCATCTCCTATTCCCTTTCTCTCCTTTATTGTGCTCGTTTGTTTAATTAAAAGAGGATGTTTTAGGGAAATTGCTGTCAGCGGACCGCTGCCTGCTGGAGAAGGTTCGAAAACAATTTACCAAGCTTTGAACATTGTTACAGAGTGACGATCAATCCATCGCTCTGAAAATAGTTAACTGTTTTCAGCCTAAGCTAAGAGGGCGGCCAAGTAGAGCATTAGTTAGAGAAGCAGCCATGGTTGCTCTGGAGGAGCAGCAGAGATCCACAGCTCAAATGGCTCAATGTTTGATAGGACAACCTTTAGTCATACACTCCACAGATCTGGCTGCAGCTGACAAGCTTCCGCCCCACAGAGCAGCCCTCCGCCAGAACCACACTCTGTCAGATCCTTCAGACTAGCCAGCAGCAATTAGCAAAAACCCGAAGGAGCTGAGTATTGTCTGATCTCATTATAGGAGCTACTTCTTACAGCAACGAAAGACGTTGTTAAAGGGTTAACAGAGGAGCCATGTTGTGATGACTTCCTGAAGGTGGAGTTTCAGAAAGAGCAGGAGTTTTTAAAGAGACAGAGGGCCAATTTCAAGGTGTTAAATTACAAACTCAATTTCTTTTTAAGTCATATTTTTGTAACAACTGAAGTCAACATAATTACTCTGTTATGCTATGTGCTTGGAAAATGCATAATACTTCCCTTTTAAGGATCCACTGTGATTAGTCTGTAAATGTACCATATCTAGTTTATGTGCAATGAAATGTGTTGGATTTATTACATGCTCAGACGACGCGATGCCTGATAAAAACACTTCCTATAGAATGTTTCACGTTTCAGGAAGGAACCTAAAGATGAGCTGCATTGGAAAAGTCATGTTTCTGAAACACGGCCTGAGGCAGCGTTTGGATTCAAGCTGCACAGTCCGGGGTCATCAACCAGTGTGAGGCATCAGAGAGGCTCATCTTTTCCATAGCAACAACTGGAGTAAACAGGACCTCCGTGACAGGAACCATCCGCGGCTCCCACTACAGCTTCAGCTCTGTCCTTTCAGAGGCCTGGTCGCTCCAACACACCACCACATAAATGAGTTTGAGCTGCAGTTTGAAAAGACTGCACACACACGGAGGGTTTTTTTTTAATTCCCCTCATTTCCAGAATATAACAGCGACAAGTTGGAGAACCCTGTTTTAATTGCTTTTCAGCAGCGCTAACAAAGGAGTCATTTAGACCAAATACAATGGCATTCTCAGCTGGCCTGCCCCACTTATTCCAGTATGAAACTTTTAATTCAAAGTGCCATGTAGATTCATTTTCTGATATGTTAAACATTGTTCTGCATGCTAATTGACACAGTTTTTTTTTTTTTTTTTTTTTTTTATTGTGCAAAGTGAACACTTTTCACTGAGACGTAATTAAAAGGGCTGGTGAGGCTTTTATGGAACACATCAGAGTCCATTCTGGGTTCTGTTGGAGCTGTGGAATGGCCGTCACTGCACCTTTTATTTGCTGCCGTTTCATTACTTCCAATTACCCACCAAAGTATCCAGCTTCCCAAAGCAAAAGAGGTTCAAATCCCTTGTCAGGAAATGTGCTGGATAATTTTGGCTTGATGTTTTTGAAAACTGAAAGAACCGACAGTCACAAGGATTCACAGTCTGCAGGGAGAAATTTTAATAAACAAAAAAAAAACTATGAGATTTGATTTGACCACAGTTATTAGGGACTACTTTCAGAACCTAATGTTTGATCTACAGTATATGACATACAAGACATACAAGACAAGAATGAGGATGGCTCACTGAAATCAAAACTATTCTCATATAGAACCAGCTAGAACGTCTTACTGTGTGTCCACGCCGAGTAGAAGAACAATAGTAGTACGAACAATTTCTGTTTACTGAGAAGTAATGTACTGTATCAGAGTATCAGTGTAATTTAAAGCTGTTCAATCATTTTCAGAATATATAGAATGTAAAGGTTCTAGATCTTTAAGGTCAAGGCATCTGGAGCTGTATGATGGGATGTAGCCACTGCATAACAGCAACATTCCACTTTATATTAAACTGAGTTAGAAATTATCATGCTAAACCAAGTTTCATTAAAATGTCTATGTACTGTGTTGGAATTGGAAAATGTTCAATGTTATGTCAAATACTGGTATTTGTTTAAAAAAGAAAGAAACAAGATTAATTGTGATTAATTACAGATTTTATTTATTTCATCCCACCACTGATGATTAATATTATTTGTATTCTTTTCCCACTAACAGATTCAATTATTTAAAATATAAAATATGAGACTGATTTGTCCAATAAATTAAAGGTGATTTTACAAATAGTGCTAAAATATACCAAACAGATGAACACTGTGATTCGTAATAGAAGAAACTCTTTCTGTCATACATGTTACAAACATGTTGGCTCAGTTACAAACAGCTAAATATGCCAAAAAAAAGGTGCCAGATTTTGACAAGTGTCCTACATATCTGTGTTACAGTTTAATTAAATAACATTCAGTGATTGAACAAGACACAGTTTCAATTAAAGAGATTTAATTGAAAAAGGTCATTTCAAACACTAAATGTTCCAATTAAAAATGTAATTACCTCCTCATGAAAAGAAACTAATAATTTTCATAATGGACTGAAATGAAATAAGTTGGCCAATTAACAATATTTCTCATTTGATTTAGGCTGATTTATATTATCAGAAGCAGCTCTGTGAAAGCTACACTAATAACGACGACCAATGGCAGACAAGAGGAGAGCCCTGGGATAATTACCGCATCCCTAAGCAGCTTCCACTTAGAACACAAATCCAGCTGTAACACACATGTAGGTCAGAATCTCAGTCTTTGTCTCATATGAAATGTTACTTGGTTTGTCTTTCAAACATCAGAGTCCGATTTGGGAAAGTATAAAAAGTTCTGAGAAGAACTGTAACAAATGACACCTAGTTTTTGTCAGTGAAGACATTTTTTTTAATGCGTTTAAGTCAAGTCAAGTTTATTTGTGCAGCACATTTCACCAGCAAGGCAGCGAGACGAAATAATTGTCAATATCAGTATCTGACCAATACTAGTGTTGCAAGATCAATGCTTTAGTTTCCTCTTGAAATGTTATTTGATTTTGTATTGCAGTTTCTCAACTTTATCTCAAAGATTTTGTTTTAGTTTTGGTCTCAAATTATGCATTTTCCCACCTTGTTTATTTAGGGAAAATGCACACACATTCGATTTGTTGTTAATCAGATTAACGTGTAAATCAAATATTTTTTAAACACATAGAAACTTTGTCCAAATTCGATCCTAGGGTTTAACAAAATAATTCATGCATATGCATAAATGCTAAGCATTATTAGTATTTATTAGTACATCACCAAAGCTGAAATCCTGCACTCAGCACACAGCGGCTTCAGAGGACAGCAGACTGGTGCAGCAGAGAGCTGGAAGCAACGGTCAGGAGGAAAAGATGGACCCGAAGAGCCATAAGCTAAAGGCTAGAAGGCCACTGATTTTAGCCTCATACAATAATGTAATACACAAGTAAAATATTATGGGATAACACCAGTCGAATACATATAGTACATTTTCTCAATTTTTGCTACGTGCAGATGAAAATGAATTTCCATTCTCATTTCATTTCCAGCCTTCCGTATGGTTATCAGTGTTGCCAAGTCCGCTTATCATAAGCGATTTGGCAAAGTCGCTTATAAATTTAATGAGTCAGAGAACCCAGAGGAGAATATTTCCTGCTCACTTTTCAGTCACCTCCTCCCCTTTTGGGTCATAAATTCACCCTCTGAACACAACACATGAAATTCACTCAGATGAAACTCAATGAGAAAGACAACATTGAAGGTTTGCTGCTACTCATCCAGCAAGACTTGCATGTATGAAGAGTTGTAAGAACAAAAGTGTCCACATCACTGGCAGATACAACAACTGAAGCTCATCCTTATCCCAAACGGTCACAGAAGAGAAGGAGACAGACAAAAAGGGAGGAAAGGCCACAGTCAAGGTGACAGTCAAGAAATCTGTACATAAGGGGACCTAACCAAACGTTTCCATGGCTACGTAAACGATTTTAGCTTTAACATCAAGCAGCTTAAGTTCTGCCTTGAGCTGAAGAGTTTAGGGGAAGAGGCTGTGATTCATGTTGATTTCTCAGATAATTTAATACAGTTCCTACGTTCAGGCTGTCCATGTTGTATGCTGGCAGACACCCAGAGCCTGTGTGCTTTAGCACAGTCTCGGCCAGTAAACAGCATCTAAGTCCTGTGCTGGATTACCTTCAGGCACAACATTCACAAGCGTCTGTGCTGCACTTTTTAAGTGACGGACCGTGTACACAACACAAACAACAAGGCAACTTCTTCCTTTTCACCACAGAGCTGGACAGAAGAAGATTCGAGGCTGGTTCAGGAAATTTTTTCAAGGCCAGTAATGGAAAAGGAGCACCTGATGGTGTTAAGGGAGCCTTAAAAAGAACAGCTGACATGATGGTGGCAAAGGGCAGCGACATCCCAGATGCAGAGCAGTTATTCAGGGGCTTGACTGAGAAAACACAACTGCAAAACTGCTCTTTGTGAAAGTGAAGATGTTGAGGAGGCAAAGGAGAAAATGCCAAAGCTAACAGCAGCTGTTCCTGGAAGCACAGGAATTCACTCTGGTTCCGGGAGAAATGACATTTTGTGACGCAAGCTGCGTGTGTACAACACGGAAGCAGATTCCCTGCAAGTGCTTCAAGAAGAAGGGCAGGTAGAACAATAACCAACAAGAATTTGTGATTACAAGCCAACAGAAAATCCAAAGAGGAGTTTCACAGTTTATGTAAATTCAACTGCATATGTCAGGATTTGAAGCTGCTATTGAGTCATAACTGTAATTATGCTTATGTCACAACTGCATAGTTTTCTATTTCTATTGTTGCTTATTTCTACTGTTTTTCCATACGCTGTCATTTGTCTTTCACTATACTTCTGATATTTCTACAGTCAGGGACAAACTAGTACTTTTGTTCCCATCTGTGTTTGTGTGTGACAAACAATATCTGTTAAATAGAAAGATGCTTCCACCTAGTGGCAGAAGTTAATACAACAAGAAAAGAAAGAGTCCACCTCATGTCTTCATTTTTGTGGTGCGTTTAAAACCTAACACTCTGTGGCAAGGTGGGATTTGTTTTGAGTTGATTGCATGTCTTGTTCTTTGTTTTGTTTGTTTTGGATTCATTTGGGTTGTCGTGTTGCATGTTTTTCTGACTTTTTTGTGCACATTTGCCTTTGAGGCTGGTGTTACAACCCACTGCACGGTTACCGACTTAAGAGTGTGGCCATGGGTTTGGCCATCACAGTTCTCAATCAGGAAACTTTTACCACATTTGGACAATAGTTCCTGCTCTCCATAAGTTGTCTTATGTTGTCTTATTATGTCAGTGCCGTCAGATTCTGCAGATAATCACTCCAAAAATACTTTGAACAATGCTTTTTTTTTTTTTATATTGTACTGCACGTTCACTCTGCTGCGTCACAACATGAAGCGTTTTACAGGAAGATAAAAATGGGAAGAGGCTGGAAATATGAATCAACCACAAGGCTTTCAAAAAAGCAAAACAAGCATGTTCTGAGACACGTCTTTGAATCATGACAGAAGATGTACAGAATGTTCCTCATTGTGCTCAATTCGACTTTGTTGCAATCTGGGAATGATGGATGTGACGACATCCAACTCCTGTAACGGCGCTGATCCACAGGAGGTTTTAATAGACATTTTATTCCGGCAAAAGCAAAAATCATGAGTCTCGTCTTGCAGGTGTTGGGGGAGGAAACAGAGTTCGAAATGTGAGATAATTCAGGATTATTGGAGTTGAAGTTCTGTTGTACAGCAGACATCAAATCAGCTTCTGCAGAAGCTTTTTTTTTTTCTTCATGAAACCTAGCGGTCATCATTGTGTTGCATAGATTTTTTTTCTTTTTTGAATGGAATTATTGTTAACAAGAAATGGAAGTTGGAGGCAGTGCATCACTAATAATCTTCCTGCCTGCAATTGAGACAGGGGGACTTTAAATTGATTCTGGCCGACAGAAAAGTAAGGCAGGGCAAAAATGAATTCAAATATAAATTGCTGAGGCTGTTGATGAGTATTTTTGTGTTTTTGATTGGATTTCTGTGTTTTGGGGTATTTTGAGATGTTTTTGTAATGTTTTTTAACTTTATTTTAATGTTTTGAGTGTGTGAACCCCAGACGTAATAGTCTACAGACTAATGGGGATCCTTAAATAAACTAAACCATACCTCTCTGTGACCATGAACATAAGTTTACTGGACCAACTCAATCAACTTATGGACCTAAATTCTGATTTCGTTTGCTTTCTGCATCACAGAAAAGAACTGAAAACACAGAACAACATGACTTCTTACCTGAATGTCAAAGCTGTTCCTGATTGTTTAACGATTCAAATATGAAAATAGCAAATCTCTTACAACTGTTGGTTTTCTTCTGCTGTATTTTGGTGCTATTCCTTGGCACGGAATACTTCAGACTGTCAGAAATGACTTTGACCTTTGAAACTGAGATTAATCTAAAAAAATTTGTCTCACAAATTTTCTCCTCCTTTCTTTTAAATCTAAAATGGCCCTAAGACACCATTGTAGTTTTGAGTTTCTTAGCTGTGATAAACTAAAAAGTGTTTTATGTTCTGAGCTTGTGTCCACCATAGTCTGGATGTCCTGCTAGAGCTCCACAGCGCCCCCTGCAGACCCACAGCCAACATCTGTCTCTAAGTGGGAGCTTTTTCAATTCAGCAACATTCCTCATGATATAACTTTATTCTCAATGCCTTAATCAGGTCTCACATGTTTCTAATTGGAACTATAAAGTGCAAACATCAGAGTCCTGTTAAAGCTGAACACATATTTGCATTTTCTTCCCACCATCCCACTTGACAACTTTGTGGGTATAAAAACTCAAGCTTTCCAGAATCAAAGTGGAAATGCTGCTCTGGCATTTTTATTTTTACATCTCCGTCTGCCAACACAGAGGAAGCTGGCGGGGGAACTGGGTCACGATTTCTGCTCGACAGGCAGAACATGTACTACTGCTCTGGATTTGTATTTTTATTCTTGATTGACTCTTCAGGAGTCATCATCAGTGAAATCCTACTGACCCGTTGCTATGCAACAAAAGCCAAGGTTCATTTTGGTATCCAAGAAGAACTTTTAAAAACAGTGTGCTGCTCAAAAGAAATGATTTGTGTACCTGTCAAAAAGAAAGCTCAAGCTTTCATATTTTAATTTAAGTCTTCACTTAAAAGTATTCAATAATTGTTTCCATCTTTTATATGTCTTCCTCCAGTATCTGAAAAGTATTCATACTCTTCCTTTTTCACGTTTCGTCTTGTTGTAGCCACAAACTGGCTACAAGGTGTAGCCACACGTTTCATTCATCTAATTCAAATAAAATACCACAAGGTTTTGTGGTAATGTAACGAATTGCGGAAAACTTATGAACGTATTGGGATGGACTTGAATATGTGTGAAACGCTATGAACCACCTTGTGTTGTCTGCAGTAAACTGAACAGAAACAGGTTTTGCACCAGCCCACTCCCCGTGTTTCAGGCAGCTAACGAGTGAAAACCAACCCGGAGCGTAAACCAACGGTTCTGACTGTTGCTATGCAGATCTCAGACTGTCAGAATCAACGTTGTTTACTTTCCAAACATCCTTTCAATTCCCAGTTCACAGGGTCACTGATGTTGCAGCTCTAAATGAGCGAACCTGTTTCATGTTTACTGGAACCAAACCATGACCTCAGCCATCTTTCTTCTCCAGTTACTCTTTGTTATTTGTATTTTAAAAACAAGTATGGCTGACCCAGGACTCCCGCACCAGGGCGCAATAAACCCTATTTATTCTATATTTGTTCAACTTAATGGTTTTATTTTATGAATCTGATTATATTTACAAAGGTTAAGGACTGAAATGGCTCCGAGTGATTTAGGAATAATCCAGTTTGACTATATCAAGTTTTCCACCGAGCTTTAATTTAAGCGTTTATGTAATACTGCGCAGACCCATTTCAATGAATTAGAATGTTATTGAAAAGCCCATTTATTTCAGAACCATTATCACTAAGTGGAACACATTGTTTAGATTAATTACACACAGTGGGTTGAAATTCCTGTTGATTCCGATGATTTTCCACTTACAGTTAATGAAGACATGACATTTAAAATTTTAATATTACATCACACCAATGAAAATGACTTTTAAAAGCAGAAATGTGGGCTTAATGAGAAGGATGTTAAAAAACCTCTTAAAGCTAGTTCAAACTTGTGCGTGTGTGTGTGTGCGTGCGTGGGTGAAGCTCTGCACATTCCTCCTATAACGCAGACAGACATTTAAGGTTAATTTCCCTCACTGAATTGCTCATAAGTATGTGCATTATTTCTGCACTGTGTCTCTCATATGGCCCCCTGATGGACTGGATGACCTGGCTGACCCCTTTGCCCCAGTCCTAAAGAGTAATAGGCAGGTATACAAAATGGACGTGGGTATAATTTTTTACAAATAGCCTCAAAATGTGAAAGTTGGACGTTTAAAAATTTCTCATCCAGATTTACCATAAAAACTGAAAAACAACAAAATACTGTAGTAACAATTTGAGAATTGTAAAAAAAAATAATAATAATAATCAAGAATATATTTTAAAAAGTACTATTGTTGAAATTTTGCATATTAATTAAATAATACTCGAAACTTTAAATAAAACATGCATTTATTTAGACATTTTATGTTTTTCTTTTATTGAATAAAGTGTAAGATGTTTTTTTTAAATAAAGACAACATAAATAATGAATTTATCTGATCATTGTATTGAGTAAGATGGTGCCAATTATATTTTGTTTACATTTTTTAGTTTTTTTTATTTCAGTAAGATATCCACACGTTTTTTTATTTAATTACCACATTTCAAGTAAGATATTTATTGAATTATTTTTGCAAATTTAAGCATGAAATGCATCAAATTATTGTGCATCCCTATTTTTAAATAAGACAATGTTTCATAGTTTGAATATATTAAAAAAAATTTATTTAATGTTTACATTTTAAGTAAGACATTTTTAAAAATGTATTTACATTTTTATTACTTCACGCAAGAAAAACATTCGAACAGGCAGGTATCGGACACTAGAGGGCACACTTTTGGTTTACCACTCGGTTTGTTGAGATTCCCACCGCAACCGGGACTTTTTCTACAGTTTGCGTCTCATTTTAGATGCAGTTCATCGGTCCGGGTCTTCATTCATACTTTTTGTGACTTTTTGAAGGCTGAAAGTCTTTCTTTTAATGAAATATGATGGGTGGGGGGGGGGGGGGGGGTATTTGCTTTGTTCGCCGCTGAAGGGTCAGAGCGCGTGCGTCCTCCATCCCTTCATCAAGGCTGGTGACGTTTCGTTTCGGACCAATGGGAGGCGGCGGAGATGCCAGGCAGGGATATAAATGCAAAGGAGCAGCAGCAGCGGGGTCAGCAGGAATGAACAACAATAAAAAGAGACACTTCGAGCACAGAGCAAGATACTCTTTTGATCTTTCGATATTTTTCTACACTTAACATCAGGTATGTGGGTTTTTGTCGTCAACAAACGTGCTTCTTCTGAGTTGTTGCCATCCTTTGCTTCGTCTGTCGCAAACTTTCTCCTTACCTACGGAGGCGCTCAGTCCGCAGCTGGATCAGAACAAAGGATGGCTTTGTGATGTTTGTCAGTGATGCTGCCATTTTTAATCAGAGATGTACAACAGTTTGCCTGCAGAACAGTTTAAGCTTTTGTATCTACAATGCTTCCCAGGAAGTTGGCATTGGATTTACATTTCGTCACCTTCCTAAAAATAATAAATCATATTGTAGCCACTTTTTTTTTTGCCAAAGGTAAACTAGGCACACACAAAAAAAATCACATCTGGCAAAAAAAAAAAAAAAAAAAGATTTAGGCCATGATTTTAGGAAGATTACCATTTTTAATCTTTTTTTCTTAATGAAATTATGGTAATGTGGTATTGATAGATAATGGTTTTTTTGTTGGTTTTTTTTTTAGATTGATGACTTTCCTTTGAACATTACACTCTGTTAACTGAGCGGTTGTATAAACAGGAATGTTTATTAAAACAGAATGATTCCAACAGAGAAGCCCATCCTGTTGTGTCCTCTCTCTGTAGGTCACAGGGTCAGGAAAGATGGCCACCTCAGCCAGTTCAAAACTGAGCAAAGCTGTTAAGCAGCAGTACATGGAGCTCCCTCAGGGAGGAAAGGTCCAAGCCATGTACATATGGATAGATGGAACAGGAGAGGGACTGCGATGCAAGACCAAAACTCTAGATTGTGAACCAAAAACCATCGAAGGTACGATCGACATCTGTTAAAGTGAGGTTGAACTGTTGCTCTCAGATGCTTATTGCGTGTTTTTGATCTCCCCTTTCCTCTGTTAGATCTTCCCGAGTGGAACTTCGATGGCTCTAGCACGTATCAGTCAGAGGGTTCTAACAGCGACATGTACCTCATCCCTGTGGTCATGTTCAGGGACCCGTTCAGAAAGGACCCAAATAAGCTGGTGTTCTGTGAGGTGCTGAAGTACAACCGCAAGCCAGCAGGTGAGCGGATGGAAAAACAAGCCAAAGAAGATCTTTTTTGTTGTTGTTTGTATTCTAACTTCTTTCTTTTGCTTCCCAAAAAGAGACCAACTTTCGGCAGAGCTGTAAACAGATCATGGGGATGGTGGAGCAGCACCACCCATGGTTTGGCATGGAGCAGGAGTACACCATCCTGGGTACAGATGGACATCCCTTCGGCTGGCCCTCCAACGGGTTCCCGGGTCCACAAGGTGAGATCTTTAGTTGCTACATAAATTTTGAAGAGCCACCTCAACAACTAACCTTAACATATTTTGATCGTTTAGGGCCTTATTATTGTGGAGTTGGAGCAGATAAGGCATATGGCCGGGACATTGTGGAGGCCCACTACCGAGCCTGTTTGTACGCTGGGGTTCAGATTTGTGGAACAAACGCTGAAGTCATGCCAGCACAGGTACTTTCCCCTCAACAAATCACAGAAAACACCGTCTACCTACATGGTAATTGACATAGATGTTGCTGCTGCTGTTTCAGTGGGAGTTCCAGGTCGGACCCTGTGAAGGAACCAACATGGGGGACCATCTTTGGGTTGCTCGCTTCATCCTTCACAGAGTCTGTGAGGATTTTGGCGTGGTGGTGTCATTCGACCCCAAGCCCATCTCAGGGAACTGGAACGGCGCTGGCTGCCACACCAACTTCAGCACCAAGGAGATGCGTGAGGCAGGAGGACTCAAGTAAGGACCCAAGCAGTCGATCGAGTACTGTCCGATAAGTTCATGATTCAGGGTTTCCTAATCCTAAACGTCTCTTCCCTCAGAGTCATTGAGGAGTCCATTGAGAGGCTGGCAAAGAGACACATGTATCACATCCGGGCGTACGACCCCAAAGGCGGGCTCGACAACGCCAGGCGCCTGACCGGTCGTCACGAAACCTCAAACATCGATGAGTTCTCGGCTGGCGTGGCCAACCGCGGGGCCAGCATCCGCATCCCCCGTACGGTGGGACAGGAGAAGAGGGGCTACTTCGAGGACCGCCGTCCATCCGCCAACTGTGACCCTTACATGGTGACAGAGGCGCTGGTGCGCACCTGTTTGCTCAAAGAAGACGGTGACGAGCCCACAGACTACAACAAATAGTGTCCCTATTTAAGCTTTGTTTAGTCACTCGTCTATTTTAAAACTCAATAGAAAGACTTTACTCATTTTAATTTGTTGTTTGACAAATGAAATAGTTAAAGTATCTCTGCATTTAGTTGTGTGCATCAACTGTTGCAAACACTGCCTTTTATTAACTGGGTTTTGTTCGTTTCAGGTTATCCTTTCTGTAGATGTACACCATTCTCTGTTTAGCTTTTACTAAGATAAGCTGTTAAAGTGCCTCAACTTGTTGCTGTAGTCATTAGATATTCAGCCAAAGGATCCTAAAAGCATTTGAATGTTTTTTTTTTTGTTTTTTTTTACAAACATTACAGTTCTTCACGTCTTGCTAAGTGTAAACCAGTTTTTCCTTTTATACGCTTGTAAATGATGCGTGTTTGCCTTGTCTTTTTACACGAGTTATTGACTCAATAAATTGCTTCTGTTTTTACTTTTGGGTTGTTGGTTTTTTTTGTCTGTACTTTTTCTCCGAGTTCCAGTCTGACACAGACCAGCTTGTCACGAGCAGAATGTCAGCTGAATCTCTGAAATGTGACTGCAGTTAAAGAAAATGTGCTGTAATGTTTAGCAAACAGTGCTTCATTTACAGGACTTGCGCACAGATAATCTCCATTAAGCAGGACCAAACAGACTGAAGTTGCAATGGACACAAGTAAATCTTTAAATGTGTCTAACATTGTTATAAAAGACTGACTTCAGAAGAAATAACTGACTGTAAGTCTTAGACTAGTCTGTTCTGATATGTTGTCTTGAAACAAGCCCTGATAAAGTTTAAAGGACAAGATGGGGACGACATAAGGGTTGTTTGTTCAGAATTAAGGAACAACCTGGCAAATTCTGTTTGGAAATCTCCTCTAAACAAATAATACCAGGCTGTGCATTATACCACACGTTGCCTCTGGCAAACTCGAAGAAGTTGCTAATCTTTCTAGGTGTGATGACAATACGTTTGGGTGGCATTTACAAACCCTAACCTTGTACGCTGATCTGAGTCATTTGAGTCTGTCAAACCCACTGAACAGGTTCTATTACAAGATTACAGAAAACAAGTTGTTTTTTTCTTTTTAGATGCCTTCTACTTGTATGGTGCTATGTCAAGTCCAAAGGACTTTACACTACATTCAGTCATTCACACACTGATCTTGACAAGCTAATGGATTGTAGCCCTGGCTTCGCTGGGACTGTGACAGAAACAAGGCTGCCATGCACCGGCGCCACCAGGCTTTTCAACTCATGTCTTATCCCTCATATTCTATCTACAAGTCTCTTTTCTCTGATTTGTATCATTTTTTAAATTAATCCTAAGGTTGCCAAGCTTGTCAGTGTGTTACAGTTTAAGTTCAAGGCCTGTGAACTATAATCAGTGGTGACACACTTACAGTTCTCCGATGCTGAGACACTAAAGCTCTTCACATAACTCTTTTTTTTTTTTTTTACAGAGGGAGATGTCTCTAGAAGTTGGAAGGAACCTTGAAAGCATATTAAAGAAAATCTGTCACCACCATAACCTTTTGAACTTCATTAAGTGTTTGAGAGAGGCTTCAGTGGTAAACCCGCTTTTTAAGAGTTATGAAGTGATCGCTGTGGCACAAGATCTGTTTATTGAGAATGTGATCACACCTGACACCACAAGGTGCTGGGTTTCTGTTGTTAGGTCAGAAGTAGGACAGTTAAGCTAATGTTAGCTCAGGTAATGAATTAAAGTTCATGTGTAAAAATGGGTTTTTCTTCTTCCTCCTGCAGTCCAATCATGCCTGTGAGGTTATCTGGAGTTCCTGCGATGCTGTTTGGTCTGCATGTGTGTATTAAAAATAAAAGTAATAGGTTTGTGCTTCAAATTCAGTGCTCAAAATATGTAATTTTAGTATTTAGTTAGATTTTTTTTTTCCTTTTGTTTTTTTTATGTCCTTTCTGGCAGCTTAGACAGACGGTGTGGTTGCCATGGTGTCAGAGGGAGATTTGCTCTTCAAAAAAGAGGAAATTAAATATTCCCCATTGGACAGTTGACTTCTTTACAGTTAGTGGCACTATAATGTGTGATCAGCCATTTAAAATCATGGCAACGACGGATGCAAACGGCTATATGAGATTTAAAATTCGGCCAATCAGAGGAGACGTTGGCGTCTTATTCAGGCGTTGGAGCAACAAACCCCTCATACATGGGAGCGACTACATATGTGGCGTTTTGGGGAAACTGTAGTCACTGAAGAGTTAAACATTCAACATGTATCAGTGATACAATGTTTTATGAACTGCGTGATGCTGTGAGAGCTCTGGTGGAACCAGATGCACATTGTCCGAAAAAAATCTAAAACAAACCAACGTCCTCAAACTACTTCCTGTCGTCTTCTTTGTCTTTTCTGCCAGTAGTAACATTCGGCTGTTGAACATGTGACTCTTGTGATGCGAAAAAACTGTTTCCATTGCAGTTTTGTGACATAAATCTATTTGGATACGACTGAGAAACCATCTCCTAGCATAAAAACTTTTTATCCAAAACTGAGAGTTTTTCAGTGTGTTTCCGTTAAGCAAATTTATTTTCGCAATTTCAATTTTCTCAATTTTTTGACTAAATTACAAGATTTAGTAATTTAGTCAATGGAAACACAGCTACTGACCCTGGTGCAGGGCATTTTCTCTGTGCCTTCGTAAAGGTTCTGCTGTGTGTCATGTCGAGGAGGGTCCTTTTGGAGCTGGCGTGACAGCCCTTACATAAGCTGGAGTCATAGTGCGTGCAGTGGTATTTGCTTACGGCGCTGCATTGGACAGGAGTTGAGACCAAACCAAATTCAATTTGGCTCAGAGCTAACTGCCAAGGAAAAGGAAAAAAAAAAAAGCCCAAATTATACCGCACTGGTCTGCTTTAATCAAGTCCAGCAGTCAGGAAATGCTCCTCCACTCACAGTGAGTCACTCAGGACAAACTCAGTGGTGAAGCTGCTGCTTAAGATAGTCAGGAAATTGTGTCCACAAAAGGGAAGAAACTTAAAAAATGAATAAAAAAATAAAAACAAACAGTCAAGAGCCACACACTAGGTGCTTTGATTAATGGTCTCAGCTAATCCTGTTGCAAGCTGGCAGACATCCAATCAAGTGTTTTGTTGTTCGTGAGTGCTGCATTGTTACTGCAAAAGCTCCATTGCACAACCTTCACATATTGTATTGCCCGCTGTTTGACCGTAAAGTATTGTCTCCAAACAGGTGTGTTGGAGTCACATTATTTTTCTAATACTGTCATGACATAGTGACAGTATTTTAGTATATTAACAAATATGTAAAAAAACAAAAAGCATATTTTGTAAAAACTTCATGCTGCTGCTATATTCAAAAGTTAATTCCCACCTTACCTCTAAATCTAACTATTAGAACTTTAGATTGTGGAGTAAAGATCTCCCTTCACTGGGAAATCCTGTGAAAGTGACGTTCTACCACTTTCAGAAGTACACACACACACACACACACACACACACACGCATTTAAAACCAGTGTTGTGGAGCCTTATCACATAGTTTGTCTGAAGGCTAAATAACAAACCCCAGTCACAGTAAATAGTCATTAAAACATCGTTCTGGTCAGTGTGGAGTGAATCAAATGGGTTGAGTTCAAAAAGCAAATGAAGCTTCATCCTAATCTCATCACATGCATTGATGAGATTAGGATCATCAATGCATGATGATCCTAATCAATGCGTGATTAGGATCCTGCATTGATTAGGAGAACAGAGCTGATGAGGCCTTTTATCACTACTTCTACTGATGGCAGCACTCTGAGTGTCCGTGATCCCCACATCCCCTTTCCCACTGGAACCCTCTCCCCACACTCACACACACACTATTCACTTGTTTCTGGTTTTTTTGGGTCATTGAGAAAAAAAAGCTGTTGCTATGTTCCTGGCCTGACAGTCGGAAAATCGTACAGCTGTACAAGCAGAGTCGCGGTGTGAGAAAGAAAAGATTCAAAAAGCTAAACATGGAAGGAGATCAGACCACCAGCAGTTCTGTGGACAGTATCTGCAATACGGAGCAGGAACATTTCAGTAGCACGATGAGAGCAGACCTTATGGTCACCTCTGACCTGAAAGGGTCGATCGTTTCCACGACCTCAGAGACATTTTTAATATGGGTGGTATGGCTCACTACCCAGGGGACAATTTAAGAAGGAGGGTGTCATTGAGCGCTCTACAAAACTAACCAATTCCTCTGTTGTTGTTCTGCAGACGTTTTCTTCTGTTGCTTTTTTCACATGCTGTCTGTGTTGAAGTTCTCCACGTTTGTGTGGGATTCACAGAGCTCCACTGGGCTTTAAAAGTATTGTTTTACTCTTTTTCAAAGAACTTGGACTGAATTTGATGACCCTGGGCTCAAATTTTATAATGCACAAACATGAACTGGTACCTCACTGAAGGGTATGTTCACACAAGCTCTGTTTAGTCTGCTTTAATCCAACTGTAGTTTGCTTGCCTGGAGAGTCCGGTTCGTTTGGGGAGGTGTGAATGTGTAATCAAACTGTGGTCTGCCTACAGACCTAGATGTTGGATTGGTTGAAGTGAACTCTAGTGCAGCTTGAATGCTTATGTGAATGCCAATTGGACCGGAGGAAATTTAAAAAGCAGGAAACTGATGACAACGCTGTGCATTCTGGGTAAATACACCAAAACAAACACATGTCTAATGCTAGTGGGAGAAACGGCTCCAGGTCTTTTATCAAAAACAAAACAGAAATTCTACAACCACTCTTGTTTACATATTGTGAAGAAGAAAGTTTTGAACACTGTCTTCTTCAGACGGTTTTATGTTGTTTCTGTCAGTGGTTCTTGGTGCAGCGCCCCCCACAGGTGAGGAGGGGAACAGGTTGCTCAAGGGTTTGGATGTTTGACTCAGTGCAGTGTGACAGAGAACCACAGCAGCTGAAAATGCAACAAATTTATAACTTTGGTCCTAAAATCAAACTGATTTTACCGGATTGTCAGGAGTGGACACACCCTAAGAGTTACATACTATCTAGTTTCTTTGCATAAAACAAGAGTTTTTTAACTTACTTTTTTTCCCCCCTTTTGCATAAGAACCATTAAGACAAGCACAAAATCCACATTATAAAATCACACTAAAGAACTATTCATGCTAAAAATTCGCCCTAAATTTACACAGCTAATACAATATTTTTGGTAACAGGACACAACCAGGTTGTGTTTAAGTTATATCTTAACTGTCATGTTGGAACAAAGCGGTTCTTTGTGCTGCTGCATGTGCCCTGCAGCTGACCGGCTGATAAGAGACATGAGAGAGCAGGAAATTTTTGACGGTTCATCTACCACCCTCCATGTCCTGGTGAATTTAAGTTAAAAACACCCAAAACTTTTAGGATTTTACCCTTTTTTTAAAAAAAAAAAAAAAAAAAAAAAAAAAAAAACAGCTACTGATCAAGGTTTGTATTTCGTCTCATTCACCATGTGTCCAGGATTAGGAGCCTCTGGCCGGACTTTACCAGAGAGCCGGAGAGTTAATGCAAAACTTTGAACCGCCTTATTGCTGAAATGTGCTTTACAAATAAACATGACTTGTTGCTTATTTAGTGACTAAGAAGTTACTTTTTTCTTGTAAAAAATACATATCAGTGTTTAACAGAATGTGCAGTTGTTGACCTTTTAGAGCCTTCAGTCAGTGACCTGTAAGGGGTGGTAAGAGTCCAGCTGGTAAGAGTCCAGCTGGTAAGAGTCCAGCTGTGTCTTCATGTTTGGTGTTTTCAGGCAAAGCCATGTTAGCAGTTCTGTGCTTGTAGTAGCTTTAGAATGATTGTACTTCACTTCTACTTCGATTTATTTTGAAGGGCCATTCTAGACTTTACTTGTGGGACAGTTTAATAACAGGTAAGTTTGAGTTGCTTTCTTAACTTGCAAATATAAAATACAAGCTTCTCCTGGAGATCTTTTTGAATTTTTTTGTGCAACATGAAAGTGTTTAAACCAAGCAGAGTAACCTTTGACCTCAGAGTAGTGAAGATACTGATTGAAGGAGGAACTTTTGCAAGCTAAGGTGCTAAACTTCTAGTCTGGTGAAGCTCAGAAACACTTGCTTCAGAAATTCCCTGCAGGTTGTGACTGTGTTGTTGAGAAACTCACCAGGCATTAATGTGATCATTGGACGTCTTTCCAACGGTTGCATCGACAAAAACTCACACAAACCCATTAATCCTGCTGTCTAGTGTTTTCACAAGGAGGGTCACTGATTGTCAGCGGTTGATCCGGTTCCTGCCTGTTACAAGATGTGATTCAGGATGGCTTTTGAACCGTAATAAATGGAAGACTGACCAACATGTTTGATGAGTATTGATGCTGTGTACGACGACTCGTGACAAAATGGAATAACTCTTATTGGCTTTCACAACTGTTCACTATCTGATGTGTTTTTATGTTTTCACAAAAGCACTTTCAACTGCCATGTTGCACAAATATGCTATACAAATAAAACTGATGACCTAAAATATTCTATTTTTCCTTCGCTTTTGTTTAGTGATGTATGTGTTTATTTGGCGATGTATGTTTCCAATGAGTGAGTCATTTTGTTGAAGCTGCTTGATTAAACTTTGTAAACGGCATTAAATGCTTTTTTCTTCATTGCCAATCTGTTACTACTGCATTTCTAAGTGTTTTTTTGTTTGTTTTTGGGTGGAGAACTGACTTCATTCTTTAATTTCAGTCAGTATCCTAACCTACACCAATAAAGGTTTAGTGCGCTGCCAGCTCTGGACACCGCCGATGTCCTAATTTGTGATTTATGCAATTAGTCCCATGTAAATCTTAGTGTTGTGACAGGTTGCTTCAAGTTAAAGAAAAGTAAGAAGTTAACAGCAGGAGAGGGAGAACGTTAACTTGTTGGCAGAATCATCTGAGCTCCAGGAAGGAATCGCAGCCAAACGGAAAACCAGACCAGGTGCAGCTAACAGCTGAATTTAAAGCAAATCATGCAAATTGGAAAGTAGGAGAAGAAGTGAGGAAAAATGGTCAGGGCGTTGCAATGACTGCATGGTTTGGTAATTATGCGAACAAATCTACGTTTTCTGTAAAGTGTTAAAAGATGGCATGCATTGCAAACAGGCCTTATGTACAGGAACAGAATTGAGTTTAATTCAGTGGAAGTTCAGTTTGTTCAAAATGGTTCCATTTTTTTTTCAATCTAAGAAAATCCATCAATTACACCCACTCTCTGTCTTGCGGCATGCTAACACTAAGCATCCAGGCGACAACAGAGAAGAGGAAAAACTCCCCTTCAACAAGAAGAAACCTCTGGCAGAACCAGAACCAGAACCAGAACCGGGCTCAGTCCCAGTGGCCATCTGCCACGACAGACTAGAGGTTTGAGAAAACAGAGCAGAGACAGAAAAACAGAAACACTCATTCAGAACTTTTTAGGTTAAAGAAACATGGAAAGTTAGTTTTTAACTATTGAAGCTGATTGCTAAAAATAAAATCTGTTGCCATGGTTGCTTACAAAACATGGAAAAGAAAGAACTAAACTCCCCACTAAACTACATTAAGATAGATCTTTTGATCAATGGTGGAAGCTTTTTAGCCCCTTTATACTGTTTTTTTGTTGTTGTTTTATTTTACTGGTTTTCTGTGTCTAAAACAGGAGTTTCACTGCAACAGACACAGGTAGCATGACAGCTGTTTGTCTGCAAGTTGATACAGAGCACTACTAGGAAGGCCCAGCCCCTATCAAACTGATTCACTGATAATTACAGACACCCAGCTGCGTTGCAACATGTTCAAAACAAATTCAGAAGCTGTTCCTCCTCATGTCTGTCAAATTTAGTTTCGTTTCCAAAGGTTATGTGGCGGATAGGGAGACTTAAACTGAACCAACTGAGATGTAAACTAAAATGTAACGATTATTGAACTGATTTATTTTTAACTTTCTAGTTTAAAAAACAGTGTTGATTTCAACAACATTTTTTCCAGTGTTTCACTGAGAACTAGCTCCTATAATGAGCTCAGCAGATGCACACTTCCGCCAGGTGTTTGCTAATTGCTGCTGACTAGTCTGAAGGAGCTTAATGGGGGAGATGTAGGGGAGAGCTGCTCTGTGAGGCTGAAGTTTGGAAGCTTAGAAACTGCAGCTCAGAGGAGGAGCTGCGTCTCGAAGGCGGGGCTAGGTCCACTATAATACACTGTGCATTTAATTCAGCCGAATTGTCGCCACAGGAGATTCAAAGATTTCTAAAACATGCATGAAAGAATCAAAACAACACTACAGATATGTTTTTGATGAGGGAACAACATGACATGATGCAAAGCTCGCACTGTAGAACATGAATGTTTCCCACTACATGCAAATAATAGTCGGGTTGACAACTGCTGTGATGCAGTCAGACCTTACAGGAGGGCCTCCCCACCCACAGCCATCATCTACAAGAACACTTTCAAAACCTGGACTAATATGAGTTACAGTATTTAATTTCCCTTTGTGATCAATAAAGTATTCTTGAATTTGAATTAAATGCCATTTATCTTTAACTTGGGACAATAAATAATACAGTGATCCCTCGTTTTTCGCGGGGGTTACGTTCCAAAAAGAACCCGCGATAGGTGAAATCCACGAAGTAGAAACCTTTATTTTTTAAACAATTATTATACAGTGAAATACTCCATAATACATTGAAACCAAAGAACAAAACCTTTTTACAGGCCCAAGCATTTGATTAACAAAAAAGTACCGTATAAACCTTTTTTTTTTCTTTTTTTTTTTTTTTTTACGAACTTAAGGCTTCAAATTGCGGAGATCAGCACCGCGACCAGAGTCATTTTATTAGAACGGGAGAAAATGAAAAATGATTATGAAAAAAATACAAAGTACAGCAGGACAAATAGTGACTCAGGTGTATTTCACTGCTTTTCTGACTCCGCTCTGTAGCGGTTTTCCTTCTAAAACCCGCGGTGCAGGTGAGTTTTATCGCGAGAAGAACATAGTTATCGGTTGTTGTTGTCGCTCTTTTTTCTTCTGGGCAAAAAAGATTCTTATAAACCGACATGCCACCATCGATTATGTTTGCAAACTTACATTTGGCAAGCTGTTTTACGTACGTGTTCATATTAAACCGCAACGTTATTGACACACAGGTAGAGAAGAAGAGGAGACACTGTTTAGCCAATCAGAATGCAGAACACAATGCACCATGCAAATCCGTAAAGCAGTGAGACCGTGAAAGGTGAACCGCGATATATCGAGGGTTCACTGTACTTAAAATAAAATATGGAGGTGGTAATATAAATACTCAACTGTATGCTTTTTTTTGTAAGGAAAACTACACACTCCATGGAGTGTGTGTCCTGACTAAGTGTCAAGTTTTCCTGTTTAACACGTAGGCTGAGAATGAAACATTTGATTTATAATTTACTGGATGACCACAACATTTGCTGGGCTGAAGTCACAGCAAGAAGTCTTTGTAGTGCCTAGTATACAACAGTTTGTTTTTGTGCATCAAACACAGATCCTACCTCTTTATGTGAACAGAATATGCTCTGGCCAGTGTTAAAAAAGAAGCCTTAAAAGCTAATCATGTCTCCACGTCTCAATATGAGGAACACAGGAGTAGCTTTCTGGACATCAGGAACTTGGTGACATTATTTCTTGTTGCGCCTCTGAATTAATTTCTGACAGTTTATTCTTCATATTTTATGTGGTGAAGCAAGAATAAATGGTATACCAACCATATATTAACCAATTATTTTGTATTTTGTAGGTCAATAAAATGTTTTTAGTTTTTATTCCCAGCAACAATGATACAGTTGACCATCAACCACGGCAGGAGTTAATTTGTTGGGCATTCCTCAGATATTAAATGGGAATCTTTACAGCCTGGGCTGAAGCAGATGAATGTTTGTGGAAGAAGATATGGAAATGTCATTTCATGCTTCTGAAAGGCAGACATTGGGGTTTTATCTTTATTATTTTTCCTCTTACATCGCCTCAGCAACCCAACGTATATCTGAGTTCATGTTGCTGGTTTGTTGTCGTTTCTCCTTCTGATCCTGTAAAACACATTGAGATGCCTTGCTGCTGAAAATGTGCTGTAGAAAGAAATCTGACTTGCCTTCGGTCAAGGGTTCAGAGTTTCAGAAATACAAATGAATGGAAGCCAAAACAAAGTAAAGAAACATATAAATGAATAAATGTGATCAATAAGGCATGAGCATAATGCTGACATGTCTAAATGTGCACCTTTTAACAAATTACCTGTAATATATAAAAATAATTTTAAAAAATGTCCTAACCATTCAGTTGTGTAAGTATACAAAATATATTGTGACAATGTTTTTAAAAAGAAGCAACAAATTACATAATTTAATCTCAAACATTATTCTGAGTGCCGAGAACCAGCAGGCGTCTCTGATTTCAACTTACATTCATCTCTGAAATTATATTAAGTTTTCTAATGTACAAAATATATTTGAACACATTCTGGCAAGATCTTTGATATTTAATGAAATATTGACAGGCTTACTTCATTTGTAAAAAATAAATAGCTAAATAAAAAAATTAAGGATCAGAAAATATTTATGACCGATTCAGGAACTTGATTGACGTGAGAGTGAGACCTCCTGTTAGTATACAAGGATTGTTATTTTAAGCTAATCTTAAAAATGCTTATTTATCCCAAAAGGAAATTAAATGTTGCACTTTATTTGGGGGTTGGGCTACGTCACACATTAATGACCAGAAGAATCGCTGATCTGTTGCAGAAACACGACCAGCGCACCACTCTGATAAAAAAATATCTCATTATCAAGAAATAATTATATTTTAATGAGAAAATTCCCCAAACACCGGATATTACCAGCGATAATAAAGCGGTTTTATTCAAGGTAAAATGATCAGCTCTCAGTGAGATGAGCAGAATCCCTCTAAATGAGACGAACATGGTGAACAATAAGGACACCAGAACAGGGTTTTCCTGAAATATAAGTTTTCATGAAAACCAATAAACCGCATTTCATATTTAGCGTGCAAAGGACAAACAAAATAATTTCTTCCAATTTTGGTCACAACCAGAAGAAAATGAAGATGTAGCTGAATCCATGAAGACAAACTAAGCCTTCAGAAATGAATAAGTTGCGCCGGGCGAAGAGAGGCGATCTGCGGTGGCTGCGCGTTGTAAATTATTTCATTAGCCCAACTGCAGTCTGAGGTCGACATGCGCAGTAGAGTGGCTGCTGACGCAACGTGACTTATTACGTGAGGACATAAGACTGTTTGTTGGGACGGGTTTGATGCCTATGACGTGTGGACGGACGTCATAGGCAGGGTCTTTATTTGCTCCTTCTTTTTCTCTAACCGTCACTTTGCACTTGTTGGTCGCAGAGTTCACATCGGTTCTCGTTAGCAGCTCAAACCTGAGAAACAATCATGCCTAGCAGAAGAAGTTCTCCATCCGCAGAGACCATTACCATCGAAGCCTTGGAGGCAGTGGTCGACCGCCTCTTCATCGAGATGACTCCAGAGGAGTGGTTGAGACTGGCAGCTGGAAACCCAGCACACAGTACCAACTGCACGCTGGGGGAAATCTTTGGAGACATCTTGGAAATATTTTCATCCAACGTTCTGGAAAATCTCCACAAGCAAGAATTCACTATTGAGGGCTTGGAGGAAATTGTGGGCAACAAAGTTCCCGAAACCTTTGCTGAAATCATGGACGTCGATGGAGACTACCATACCGAGCACACAGATAATTTAAACAGGCTCATCGTGAAATATCTGTTGGATAGAATTTATCACAGCTTGGACTCGGATGATACTCCAGGGAATCATTTCGACCAGGCACGTTGTTTATCCATAGTAATCAGATATATGGTTGAGGAAACCAACTCGATCATAAAGGACCTCATGGTTAGATTGCGTACATCCAATGAGGAATCCAAGAAAGTAGCTGTCGACAACCCAGTTCAGCCTGAAGAGCCCTTAGGCGATAAAAAAGAGATGGCCAACACAACTGCTGAGCCAAAGACGAAGCGCAAAGGTCTGACAGGGAAAATCAAGAGGTTTTTCATCAAGTTTGCTCACAAACACTCTTCTAAGGTAGCTCCAATGACCATACCAGAAAAAACAGAAACATCTCCAAATGAAGACAAGTCATCACTGAGCGTCCAAGGTTGAAGATGGGAAAAAAATCTGCAGGAGAACATTCTGATGTACAGGCTTTCTAATAACCAACAAAAACCTCAGAGAACCCAGCACAGGCTGTACAATTGGCTCTAAATTTATTACAGCCTTGTTGAAATGCCAAAAACTGAGCACGAATTAGTATAGTTAGGTCATTTTAAATTTAGTTAGTAGTTAGGTCTTTTTAAACTTAGTTAGAAGTTAGGTCTTTTTATAATTGTTCGTGTTAAGTAGTTAGGTCTTTTTATTGTTAGTTAGTAGTTAGGTCGTTTTATAATTGTTCGAGTTCAGTAGTTAGGTCTTTTTATTGTTAGTTAGTAGTTAGGTC